>JAMXBC010000010.1:29340000-29585000 GCA_024138005.1 Lumnitzera racemosa
TGTGGGAACACGTTGAGCATTCTAATTGTTAGGGTTTGATAAAAGATCAAGCATGTGGAAATGGAATAGATTTGATTTAATATGGTAAATGTTGAAGTTGGTAGTTAACGTTGGTTATAGGAAAAGTGGAATTGGAGAGAGAGAGAGAGAGAGAGAGAGAGAGAGAGAGAGAGAGAGAGAGAGAGAGAGAGAGAGAGAGAGAGAGAGAGAGAGAGAGAGAGAGAGAGAGAGAGAGAGAGAGAGAGAAAAGGGGCTAGATGAGGGAAGTACATGGTGTGTACAATTTGTATATGCCCTTTACATGGTAATGGAGATACATAGTATATACATGCAAGCATGGTTGTCGATATCGTGATTTTACTATTCATTTCAATACATAAAATCGGTAGAATCGTACAAAATCGTATGAAACCGGTAAAATCATAAACTTATAAAATCGTATATGAAAGTTCATAATATTACTAATGGTTTACATAAAAAAGATTTTACATTCATTTTAACTAAGAAAAATATTATAAAATTATAAACTTATAAAATTGTCTTTTTGACTCGCGATTTTAACAACTATACATACAAGTACATGCCGTATATAATGTTTTTTTGGGGGTACAAGACAAGTATTATACATACACGTCGTGTATATGTTGGTATGGCTTTTGACTTTGGGTTTATAAGTTATATACCTCAATTTGTATTTTATTAATTAAATTATTTTTCTTATTTTTATTTCCTAAATATTATTAATCAAATAAATAAATATAAGTTTAATTTGTAAATTAATCATGATAAAGGATCTAGAATTTTTTAAGAGACCCTGGTATTTATATCATTAGGATTAAGGTAAAAAAACATAGTTAATAGCTTCTTAGATAAACCTTAGTTACTAACCTTCAACCTAATGACCTATTGAGCTTATAATTGTAAAGTAAAAGAAGGAATACCTAGAATTGAGAGTAGTACTAATAATTCAAAAATAGGATTATAAGGCTTGTTATTTTGTATGATTACCTCAAAAGTAAGAGTTGGTTTGAGAATTGTTCATGTTGTTGTTGAACTAGGTACATGATACTTGTTTACTGTTTGTGGTTACTAGGCTAGTGAATGTAACTGGAATCAATTATTTATTTGAAATTAAATTTTGTGTGCTGCATGTGCTTAGCGGGTTCAAGGATCGAGAAGACTAGTGATCTTAGGGTTGTATACCAATAATCCTTACACGATGGTTTCCTATGTGAAGTCTCACTTGAAAATGATTCGAGTAGATTTAGGATGTTTCTTGGTTTCTATGGTGTTAGGGAGGATGTAGCACTAATACTATATGATAAATTCTTATGTATGTGTCCTGGGGTTATGAGTAGCCTTGTGTTGCTTGTTGGATTAATATTAAGAGAATAAATAAATGGTTATTGCATTATTGCATTTTGCACTTATGTGGGTGTGTGATTGGAAGATTATATGCTCATGTGTATTTGTATGTCGTATCCGTATTGGACTTTGGCTCACCTCGTAATATTTCTTGTGCAGGTTTGAGTAGAAATTTTAATGTTTGTCTAGCTAGATACAATAATCAAGATTATTGGAATAGGGAGTAGTGACTAGAACTTCCAATGTGAGAATAAATTTGAGTTAGGACTATTAGAGTTATTTTATGATTGGCAAATTCTTGTTCATAATTTGTGAAATGTACTTTGTAGTTGTTTTAAATTGTTTTAAGAATTATATTTTATTTGAAATTATTTGAAGACTTTTACATGTAATTTTAAAGATTTTAGTAAAAGCTTATGCTTAACATGTCAATAAATGCTATAGATACGTGGTAGGCTATAACGTTTCAAAATCTAGGACGTTATTGATAGCATAGTGTAGGAAAATATTTGGGTTTCCCTCTTAATAAAGGTCATAAACCACAACATAGTGATTTTCATGAATTAACTAACAAGTTGGCTAAAAACTAACGGGTTGGAAGGGAAAACTTCTTAGTTTAACTGGATGATTGGTACTAATCAAATTAACACTCCAAGAAATACCAACCTACTACATGTAAGTTACCAGTCTCCCCACAAAAACCCTTGAAGTAATTGATCAGCTAAAGAGAGTTTATTTTGGAATGGAACAGCTGAGAGCAAGAAAATAAATTGGGTACCATGGTCTCAAGTGTGCATGCCGAAATATCTAGGTGGCTTAGGTTTAATAAATCTAAAAACACAAAGCCAGTCCATTGAAATGAAAAGAACTTGGACCTGTTTTCAAAACAAAAACTTATGGAATAAACTCTGTCACTGGAAGTATAAGAACTACATTAGAGGAAATGCATTAATCTATTCCCCTTTATCCTCCGCATCATAAAAAAGCCTGGTTTAAGGGTATGAAAAATTCAGGGCCATGGCACCAATTCAACTTGGAAATGGAAAATCAACTAATTTTTGGTATGATAAGTGGTTAAACCAGTAAACAATCAGGTCATTAATACAGGGCCTAATTGGAAAAAATAAAAATAAAATTTCAGTAGCAAATGCATGATAAAGTGTAGACAAATGGAACGACAACCTGCTTGGATTTGAACTGTCATCTTTAATTGTTAGAAATTTTGGACCATGTGCACTCCTGAACAATAAAGAAGACCAAAAATTAGGATACATAAACAGCAAAAATTTTAACCTGCAGCAAGTTTATGCTTGTTTACGTAAAACTATGAGTACTATTAAACAAATCAATCTGTCCTAGTTATGGAAGATACATGTGTTACCCAAAATACACCCTTTCCTTTGGCGTGTTTGTCTTAATGCTTTTCCTGTGCACCAAAAACTTTCACAAATTTACGAAGTTGAAAATAGCTTTTCAAGAAGTCTTCTTCCAAATGAAGACATATCTCATGCCCTACTTACATGTCCCGAAACTCAATAACTCGTTTGGCTGCACAATCACTCGTGCAATAATAGGCGCACAATACAAATCCCCAGCCCCGAAAGGTGTTCTTGTTGCCTTCTTTTTATGGCTTTGTTGGAAAAAACCAAATGACATTATTTTTAAGTAACAACCCCCCACTAAATTGTAAACATTATGGTGTGAAGCAAGAAGGTCAGCACACGAACATTGGGCATTCTTAGTATTTAATAAGAAGAAAATATATTCCATGACTTATCAAAACTAGTCTTGGGTTCAACCATAAGAGAATTGAATTATATTTAATACAGATGCATCTTACCTGGCGCATGCTGGTTATGCAACTACAGGAGGTATGTTGAGAGATGACTTGGGTCAATGGATTTTTGGTTAACTTGAAAATAAGGAAAAATTGATATTTCGCAAGCAGAACTTTGGGGTCTATTTTATGGCTTACAACTTTGTGTAAGATTAAAGATCCTATTCTTAAAGCTCCAAATGGATTTTTAAGTTGTAGTAAATTTACTTTTATTTGATAAGGACATCATGAATCATACGTCCAATGTATTAAATGCATGTAGAGAAATGTTTGAAGAATTCAAGTAAGTCCAGTTGTTTCTTGTGCCAAGAGAGGCAAACGTGGTTGCAAATTCCATGGCAAATGTAACAAGAAGTATGGAAGAAGATGAAGTTCTCATGTTTGTGTCATCACATTTGATGTAAGAGCTGGGCATGGTTCAATGAAAATGGAGCAGTTCTATTTGGAAATGGGAAGAATACTCGCTTTTGGGATGAGAAATGGTGTGAGACGGTACAGTAAGGCAGCTCATTTAGAGGCCTATTCACCATGCAAGTGCAAATCTGATGGTGGCTGACTGTCTCATTGACCCCTATAATTGTAATGATGACAAGCTGGGGTTTGAACTTTCAAAGCTGTTAGTTAACTATATAGGACCTACAATTTTATCAAATCAAGAAGATAAGAAGGGCATTCTTAAATAAGCCAAGCGTTCATTAAAGCTTGCAGATATATGTTAGTATGCAAGCATCTGACATAGATGTCAAAAAAGAATGGGGTTGGATCCGGGCTTCTAATTACCCACCAAAAGTCAAGCCTTTTTTTTTTTTTTTTTTTGGAGGCTGCAACATAACTCGCTACCAATAGCAAAAAATTTACGTGATAGAAATATAAAGTTAGATGCATCATGTCCACATTGTGGTTATCCTAATGAGGATTTACCTCATGCTTTTTATAGTTGTGCTAATGAACGATTAACATTCATATAATAAGATTACAAGGGTTTTTATTAGATTTTATGAAAAATGAGGAGAAAAAGAAAAAAAAAGAAGTGAAAGAAGATTGTTGAGGGGCCATAAATTCACTATAATCTACACAAAATGTATATACATATATATATATATATATATAAAAGGCTAAGTGCAAAAAACGTTATAAAAGTTTTTAGAGTTATAAATAAGTTATAAGCATCACGAAAACTTGTTTAAATAAATTATGATAATACTAATGAGGCATTCTTATTCTTACGTCTGCTGTTGAAACTTATTATGTGCCACGTTATCCTTTAACTTGAAAGCTAACGTTTGGCAAAAGAAAGTTTTTGAATCTAAACAAATAATGAAAAAAATTGTCAAATCATAATGTATTATAGCTTGATGTTGTCACATCCGTATAGGATTAGCTTGTTGGACCCGTAGAACTATGATCTGACCTTTAAGGCGATATGGTTACACTCAATGAACTAGAAGTTCAAAGGCCTGTCGCGAAGCCATCAGACCTGACTTTCTAGGATATGTTGACCTCTAAGATAATCTTTGTCATTTATGCGACCAGTTTTAGGTCTTTAGGTACTACAACAACATTTTAAGGAACTTTTTATTATAAAAAATTCATCTCTTTATCCCTGAGTTACTCCAGGAAAGTTCCTTAATATATATATTTTTAAAGTTTTTGTAGATCCTAGTTGAACTATTGATCAATCAAAAGTTTAACAAAAAACCCTAACATTCCTTGTTAGAGGAATGGGCAAGGAATGTTTCCTTGCCGAGGAATGAGCACCGTCACTAAGGGAACCCAAAAGGCTTAGGGAATGACACTAAAGAATGGGCAATACACATGCTTTAAGTTGATGCATGTAAGATATAGATTTAGGGTACTTGAGGGGTTCGCATGATTAGGGCAATAGATACTAGATCCCATACAGTAGTGGGAAACCATCAATGGGAGTTAGTGCTAAATTCTCTATCACTTACTAGTGTTGGCGGAGCTCTTAATGTAGTGCATTTACTAACATGAGGATCTGGAATTTATTTTTAGCTCAAATTTATCTTTACTAGTGAGGGTTAATTCTTTCTTTTGCAAACTTTCCACTTTATCATTAAAGTACTTAAAAACAGATCTTAACATTTATTTACATTATTTACCAAATCAACAATACGAAAATTATATGAAACAAATACTAAAGGAAAAAAAAGAAAGAAAAACTTTTCAAAGTCCTTAGATATAGCACCTGACTTTATTAGACATGGACCACATAAAAAGGATTCTTACCTTAGGAAATTGGGATAAACACCTCTAATAAAAAAATCCTTATTAGAATATGTCTTGCATCTTATGGTTTAGGGGTGGACGTTTTAAAGATGAGTAGGTAATAATTCTATAAAAGTAAGTGTCCAACTCAGGTAATCACGTATGTGCTGTATGAGTGATATGTTACATGTGACTTTAAAGAAGTAAAGCGAGACCATCACATAAAGAGATGACTAGGTGAGAATGACGCAGTGAGGAGGAATAGGTAATCTGACTGTTTCAAATGCATAAATGACAAATAAGGCAATCTTGAGAGACCTCGGACATTTATTATGTAGCTTGAGCGAGTGAGATTAATTCGTTATCTAAATCACTTGTTTGATATTAGGGAGCAGAGGTTTTATAGAGTACTATTATTTCTTTATTCTCTATAAGTGTTGTAAATAAGGAAGAAAGCTGAGGTATTTATAAGTTCTTGAGCGTGATGGCATTCGATGGATCATCTTAATGACTAATAGGTGAGATGGAGCTAGCTAAATTCAAGGTTATCTTGAATGAGCTAACTAATGAACTTAAGGTTAATAACTTTCCTTATAGGTATATGAGCCTATACGAGAAAAGGTTGGATGCTAATGGACTAGTCTAATGATTCTTGTTCTAAACCCACTAAGCCAAATCTTCTTGAATTATTCCAAATATAAACCATACTTCCTAAGCCTTATCACTTAGCCCAAGAAGTTAAGTATAAATAAATGGTGGGTTTAACCCTATAACATTATAATAAATTTTTAGCCCTCTACAATTTTACCTCTTATTCAAAGTTCTTCGGACAAAATTAAAAGAGTTTGGGCAACAAATGAGTCTTTTAGATGACTTAGGTGTATGTTATTAAACAGCTACATTGCTACCAAATTCATTTGAAAGTTGTTTAAGTGTGCAAGTTCACAACACCTCTTAATTGTACATCATGCCTTTGTTGGATTGAGTTGTATATTTCTCTTAAGATTATACTTTGAAATAAATCTTCTTTAAGTTGGCTCTTTTTGAGTTGATTCATGCACATAGTTTTTATAAGTAGAGTACCCTCTCTGTTTTTTTTTTATAATAATAATAATTTTTATTCAATTGAAATGTGAACTCTATCTTGCAGATCATGATCCAACCAAAGAAGATACGGTAGAATCTTTGCAAATATTTTCTTTTCTTTTTAAACCTTCTCCATATCAAGAATATTCATCTTTCCTCTTCAAATATATTCTAATGAATATCGAATATAACTCCCATATGTTTATGATTGATAGAAAATCTCTTTAATTTCTGAATTTTAACATCATAAAATCTTATAATAATATCATCTAAGTCAAGCAAGATTTATCAAATCTTTTAATATTTCTTGAAATACCTTCTTATAGGCTATATATGCTTGTGGAAAACCATCAATTTTTTTTTTTTAGTCTACGCTTGTATCTGATGTTTGAACTTCGGTTTGAGACTAACGAGTTCAAATAGATTAATGCTCGAATTTTGATACTCCTTTAAATGAAGTACCAAGCAATCATCATTAAATCATCCACTCTTTCTTTTATTTTTAGTCCTAAATTCAATTCTAGTTTTCCTTCGTACAACTTGAATAAGGTATAGTAGTTGAATCCATACTCTTTTACTTCAGCCTAACATGTAATAATTTTTCATTATCTACTTATCTTTAGTGCTTCCTTCAGGCCATGTATTTATACTTTCATAGTAAGCTTATATAAGGAGGTATGGTATACCTGTACTGGTCCTTTAGTCACTTATGAAAATGATTTACTTACCTTCTTCTTACAAGATTAATACGAAGATATTGTACATACGTGCATCTGTTTGCGCCATGTACTATTTTCTACACTATATTACATATTTTTCTATGACCTCTATAATATCTTTAATAAAACAAGAAGAACACATCAATGATTTATTATAACTCCACATCTCATGAATTTGATTATATATATACCCCAAATAACTTCAAGCCTTCAAGTATTTCAATATCTCCATAAACTATATATGATCAATACTGTGATCTTAAATATATTCATTATTGGATGCTTTCTTCGTCTCTCATGTCTAACAAATCAGATTCACACTAACGGATTTATATCAACATGGAGTCATTGTCATGGACCTAATGGAGTATTTATAATTTACAAAGATATCATCAAAAGAGATTCGGTATCAACACCATTATTAGCATGGTAGGCTTTCTCTCATTATCTTGATTATGACTTCAATTATTCCTCCTTCACCCTACTCACCCTTTTCTTTCTCTTTTTTCCGAATACCATGAATGCCTTGTCTTGTTAACTTCTTCCCTTATTTTTACAGGTGTAGTATCATAATTTATAATGCTCCCTGATTAATCTCAATATCTACTTCAAGAGATAAAGTTGGCTAAGCGGTTCCCTAGTAGGGAACTGACCTCTAATGAGTAAGCTTTAAGCGTAGCAAGTCCCTACAGGCTTCAAGCATAATGCACTTTACATAGGGAGGCCTCGAGCGAAAAAGAATCAAACGTAGTAGGCCTTAATAGGCCTCAAATGTAGTAAGCATCTTGTATAGCAAGCTCTAAATGCAAAAGACCTCAGCAAGCCTCGAGTGAGGCAGGGTTCACATACAGTAATCTTCTCTCTCGTTAAGACATGAGGGGACTTTATAATCACCATCAAAGAAGACTTGGAAGGCCTCAAGTGTTATAGGTGTTACAGATATAACCAAGATGATACGGCTTAGCGTGTGTATAGGCAGTAGATTGGAACCAAGATAGGTAGTATGGATTTAAGTGGGTATGAAGAACATGAAGTAAAATTAGGAGTTTTGACAGTGAATTTGTATGGATATTATATACCAAGACACAAAGATAATTAATGGTTAAGCTCGAAATAGGGTTTGATAAGACTTATGAATACTAAATATCATTCAGGATTCAAATGAGGGTTAGATGCATCTCATTAACTAGCTCAAATGAGGGGTTCACTACAATCTTAAAGTCAAGATTGATAAGAACATAAGAAAGATTAAAGAGGTAATCAAAACTCAATAATCTGGCAAATGCAAGCTCTAAGAGCTTAAGAATAACCTTACTTAATAGAGGAAAGTTCCAAGTGTAATCATTATATGTATATTCTTCATCCTTTAGCTACTTACAAATGTTACTATTTATAGCAGGTGCTAAAACCTTAGTAGCAAAACTATAAATAATATACAAAGCCTTAAATCCTAAAAAATGGGCCTATAATTAAAATAAAGAAAATATGTACAAGAATACAAACCTGTACGTTTAATAGAAAATTTGGCATGCAGTTACTTGGCTTGTTTTAGAAGGAGCAGAATCTGAATTGGGTGAGATAAACGGTTGGATGTCTGGGTTTAGGTAGAAGTCCTTGAAGTCTCATAATGCTTGGCTAAAATGCCCGAAAGGTCAGTCTACAATTGCTAAGTTCTATGCTTTGATGGCACTAATCTCTTTATGCCATGTCGAGTGGATCTATGGCTTTGAAGCTTCGGTTATAAGGTTTCTTATCTTTTTGGTAGACAACAAGCCGGTTGCCGAGTGGTACCGATATCCCATGGCCATCTGCTATTAGTATGGCTTTGGTAAGAGTTGGTAATCCTCAGCATCTTATTGGTCAACCTTGGATCTCAACATATGGTTCTTAGCTTGGGGATCGTCGTAGGCTGATTCCTATCAACAAGTCTTAAGTGAGCAGGCCCGGAGTGTAATGAGCCTTAAGAGAAGCATGACTTTGCATAATGAGTCTCATGAGTGACAGGTCCTAGTAAACCTTGGATGCATTAAGTCTTGAATGTAGCAAGCCCTAGCAACTAGCACAACAGACCCTACCTAACCTTACATTCAGTGAACCTATCCCATAATGAGCCTTGGTAGGATTGCTATCAGAGGATATGTGCTTGCCTTCCTCCTATACATAATTTAACATCTTGAGGAAGGTACATCTTAGATGAGGCCTTGAATGGCTTGTCTTACATTAAACTATAGTACGTGGTTTCTCATGAAGATTACTAAGTTCCTTCATGCCAACACTGCTTCCATTAGACTGTGGTTCTTACATGAGTCAGATGGAAGTGTGGTTGATTAGAATCCATTATTACATCATTACTTTGATTTAGTAATTATTCCCATACATATGTAAGATGCTAAGGTGCTGCCTAGGCTTAACACGTGGGAGTAGATATGCCAAGGTGTTGCTAACGCTTATGGTATGAGAGTCAAGATACTAAGGCATTGCTTAGGTATAATGCACAAAGGCTAAGGCATTGCCTGGGTAATGGAGTATTGCCTGGGCTTGAGGCATGAGGGCCGAAATGCTAAGGTATTTCCTAGGCTTGGGGCATAAGAGTCGAGATACCAAGGCATTGTGGCTTGAGGTATGAGAACTGACATGCTAAGGCGTCACTTAGACTTAAGGCATAGAAGCTAAGATGCTAGGCATTGCCTAAGCTTTAGGTGTAAGAGTTGAGATGCCAAAGTATTGCTTAAGCTGAGATGCCAACACGTTACCTAAGCTTGACGAGTAGAAGTCAAGATGCTAGGGCATCGCTTGGGCTTAAAGGTGGAAGTCGAGATGTTAGGGCGTCGCCTTACCTTGAAGCTTGGAAGTCAAGATGTTAGGGCAACCCTTAGGCTTGAAGCATAGAAGTTGAGACTCTAAGGCATTGCTTGGGCTTAAAGCGTAGAAGTTGAGATGCCAAGGCACTATTTAGGCTTGAAGTGTGGAAGTTGAGATGCTAAGGCATCACTTGGGCTTAAGACGTGAGAGTCGAGATGCTAGGGCATTACTTGGGCTTGAGGCATAGGAATTAGGATGCCGGGGCACTACCCAAGCTTAAGGTGTGAGGGATAAGATGCTAGGTCATTGCCTAAGCTTTAGGTGTGAGAGCTGAGATGCTAGGGTATTGCTTAGGCTTTAGGAGAATAAGATATAAAACATAGAGATGAGTAAGATAATAAAAGTTTTATTAATGAGCAGTGAAATTCGTTCTTTATTTACAAAAGCAATGTCATAGGTTGAACCCATTTTTTTTTCATACTTAATAAATCAGTAATCACTTTCAAAGCATACATGTGCTACTACATGGGTATCATGGCTTAGGAGTAAGTTGTTGCAAATGTCATTATCTTTAATGATAAGCTCCCCATTTTGAATTCTTTCGTAGAATATCTTTCTTCAGCTTTAGCAATCCTTAGTAGGATGGTTTACTGTTCTATGAAACTGACAATATTTGGGATTTCTTATTTCATTCTTCATAGGTTGGCACTCAACTCTTGACAACTTGATAGCTTCATCCTGTAGCTAACAGTCAAGGATGGCATGCGCCTTGCTCATTGGGCATGGAAACGAAGGAGCTTTTACCTCTTTCTTAGGTCTCTTACTAGCATTAAAGTCCTTACTTTCAATCGAGGACATGAATGCTGCTCATCTATTAAGCTCGCTACTTTTCTTTCGTTGCCTCGTAACAGAGTTGTTTGTCTTTTGTGCAATCTTAATGAGTATAGCAAAAGAACATACAAAGCGGTTCTCCAGGTATGCAGCATACTCAAAGAACATCCCTTAGATGTAGATCTTCACTAGTTATCTTTCATCATATATATCTTGAATGTCTATGGTACATTCTTTAAAGCTCTTTGTATAATCCATTAAATCTTCCTTTAGGTTATGTCGTGTTCTTCCCATGTCTGTAATCACGACTTACTTTTGAGTAGAGAAAAATTTCTCCAAGAATAACTTGCACACAGTCCCCCAAGAATCAACTGACCTCTAGGGGATGCTAACATACCAAGTGTATGCTTTCTCCATCAAAGACTTATAGAACTATTTAAGCTTTAGACATCATCGAGCCTATAAGGCTTCAAAGTTTCAATGAATTTCAACAAATGTTCCTTGGCACTTCTCTTCTTACCATTGAATAGAATGAATTTAAGACTTATATAGTCCTTAGGGTATGGCTTCATTGTAATGTGTTAATGATATGGGAGTTTTAACTCTAGTACTCTTATAGATGACTTAGCTTATATTTCCTTTATGTAAACGTTTAAGTCTTCCTTTGTTATAAAGAAAGTCCTTAGAGTAAAGGTTATGGTTGCAACTAGCAGAGTAGTAGCAGCATTGGGATGGGAAGTAGATGCACCTAAGCTTGAGATGGTAGGACTGGATGGAGGAGCAAGAACTGTAAACCCCTAAAAATTTAAGTATATGTTAGGTTAGTCACTAGGAAATATCTAGAGATACAATAGAGATATACTAAAATTGCTAAAAGAGATTTGAGAGATGTGATTGAGATTTGCTAAGACACCTATAAATAGTGATAGGAACCATCGATATTCCATAGAATTGACTAAGTGAATATTAGAAATATTTTGTTAACCAAAGTCAATGCAAGATTATTAATTAACTTAAAAGACGTAGGAAAAACTAACAAGCTAACTAAATGGATTCTTGTAACTAACGCATGAAACAAACTAAAAAGACCCTAAAAAGATTAAGTTAGTGCCAATATATGTGTACATCAACACATGTGGAAAAAGACTAGAAGAATGAAGAAGTAAAGTTGAATAAGTTAGGTGATGTAAGCCATGACCTAATAGTTAATTACATAAGCATGTGGAAAAAGAGAAAGAATACCAACTTAAAAGGCAACAATTATTTTCCTCTAGGCTTCATGTAAGTTATTAAGAAGGGAAGGGCATGGGGCGTGGGGTGTTGGGTTGAATTGAAATCTATTGTAAGAATGAGACCTTTTCAATTTTTAAAACAAATCCCCTCTTAATAACTTAAATGGTATGACAAGTAGTTGAAGATTGATTATTTAATTTTATGCACAACAAAAGTGATGAAAATCAGAAACTAAATAGAGTAGAGAGAAAGAAGATTAAGTAATTGATTTATAGAGCTTCGGCCTTTTGCCTACTACTCTCTTCCAACTCTACTGTTGGGATCCAGTCCTTTTTATCGGTGTTGTTCCACTAGTCCAATCTTGTCAATAAATAAAGATTAATTAGAAGTTACAAGGACATTCATTTGCTTCTCTATCTTATCTCATTAGCTTTTCCTAAGTTAAACATAGGACTCAAAGAACTCCATAACCTTACACACCCTTTAATAAAGGAAAATGAAAGAATACAATCAGATATCTCTTAACAACTTTCGCACAAATAGAATAACAATGAAATAATGAAGCTGATTTCGCTTAGTTTTTTATGGTGTTCCTAATAATGTTTACGAGAGAGATTTTGAGTTTCGGTTCTTATCATATATTTTTTTTCTTTCACCTGTCAATCTTGCGCAGCATCTATTTATCTTGGATCAATCTTCTCTATAACAACTAAAAAAGGCTAATTCTTGACTTTTCTCCAAGAAAACTTGATTCAAACAAAATTAGTTTTGATGTAGGAGAAATATCTCATGAAAATAAGAACCAAATATTTGAACTTTTGAAAACTTGAATTAAGCTGATCCTGATTTGTTTCTTTGTTGAGTTTGAGTCATTTGATAGTTGCTGTACAAGGTGATTTGTTCCAATGCTCTTTTGATTACGTGGAAATCTAAAACACACTTTAAATAATAAGGATAAGCATGAAAAGATATGAACAAATCTTCATACAACCATTTTTTCAAGAAACAGTCCAGTAGTACTTACCTAACTGTCGTGAACAAATCTTCTCTCTTCTTCAATATCTCTATTTCAATTTTTTCTTAAAACTCCCATAAAAGATCATGTTAGATTTATCCAAAATATTCAATCTTATCTTAAACAAAATATCCTAGAATTCTTGATTCTGTTTCGAACAAACTAAACTATATCTTTATCTCAAGAAATTGCTAAAATCTTATATTTAAAAATTTTGAACACAACTTCGACCAATGAAACCTCATATAAAGATCTTGATATATAACTCTAAAGCATGAAATCCTTTTTCAGATCTTACTAAAATTATTGGAAAATGTTCTTCCTAAAAATATATTGCTCAAACCTTAATTACTCAATTTACAAATCTGATTCTTAAACAATAAAAAGAATCCAACTTAAAATCTCCATGGACTTAACTATTTTTAGTGGAACAAAATTCAACACATTATCTAAATATGCCTAATAGAGTGAAGTTAGGCCTTATACATATTTTTCCAACTTAACTTGTACAGGTTATTTAGAAAATAACTTAGGAATAGCTGCTGATTTCGATACTGTACACAATCTATATTGTTATGTTCTTTCGTTGACATACATTCTGATGAACACACTTCTAAACTTAATTTTTTGTTTCCTTGAACTGATTTCATTCTAAAATTGACTTGTATACTTGTTGCTCTTATTAAACACATTTTAACCTTTTTTATTATGGTTTCTTTTAGAATTAATCAATGTTATATCATAATATATCTATACACTTCATAAAAATATTAGTAATAACTCAACATATGTTTTGTTATCATCAAAACCAACTTAGGAGACTTAACACTTCCAATTTCCACCATTTCCATATAATGTAAGACTAATAAGTAACTAGAATGGTAGATAGCAAAGTAGATAAGAAATTAACTAAAGAAGAGGATGATGTATAAGAAAGAAACATCTGTGAAACAAGTTTCTAGCTTTTCTAGAAGATGCAAATAATGAAGCAAACCTACAAATTTCTACGGCTTCCAATTATTCCTCAAACACATCTCATAATAAAGTTAAGAACCTTAACTATGAGCTAATCGTCACAAACAAATTATAATATCCACTATACATACTAGCTGATGCGTCTTCGGGGTTGGACATACGGAAAGGTACCACAACGAACAAGAAAAGAAAATAAAATGCAGGTTTTAGCAAACCCGTGAGCTATCGAGCTGGATATGACACACCGACAAGATCCAACACTACTTAAGACTCACCAGATGTGACGCACTGGTCTGAGTAATAGGTTTGCTTGCCACAATCCTTGCTAAAGAGATTGATAAGAGCAGCAAGAGGAGAGTTTTCCAAAAGGAAAGTCTCAAGGGTTTTTCATTAAAAATGTCAAGACTAGCTAAAACTCTATACATGTACTCTATTTATATACAATGGTAAACTTGTAAATGAAATGACTAAAAGGAATCCTTAGTGGCATTCTTATAAATAAAAAATAAACATAAAGGTAATTTAGGAAAAATATAAGAAATAAGACGTTTAAATAACATAAACAAAAATGAATGATCAAATGAGATATCTATAGGAGTAGTGGACGAGTTCAACTTCGACATTTAGTGGGATCGGTTCCCCAAATCCTATCATCATCCCCCTCTTGAAAAAGTTTTGACCCTGAAACTTAACAAGTGATTACTCCAACTTCCACCTGGATAAAAAAAAAAATCTACAAGAGCAAAATAAAAGCAAACTACAACAGCTCAACTCAATGATCAAGGAAAATATAATCTAACATTCCTTCCACTCATCATGAGTGTGAACAACCATGCTCTTTATTAGATACCCTTCTTTTCACACATCATGTACCCTATCAATTATCCTTAAGTAATTTTAGTAGCTATCAATCAAAGGGAATAACACAGCTTTAAGTTCAAACATGGCATGGGCTCGAAGGGTCTGAATATGTAGAAGCTCAAATTGCTCGTTAACCTCATTTTCAATAGTCATTACCTCTTTTGCTTCCTCACAACTAGTTTCCTCTTTGGTTACCATAGATGGTGTAATAATCCCTCGATCGACTTCTTCTTCCTCCTTAATGGCCTCTTTGGGAACTTTCTTGTCAGCTATCTATCTCTTTATTGAAGTTTTAACAATCCTTAGATCATCTTTAAGATTAGCCGAGGAGATAAGATGGAGCACAACTCGTTCTGCATCATGGAAGGAATAAGTATTCTTCAAGGGTGTGTAGCTCAAGTTATGGCTTGTCTTCTATGGAGAACCTAAACATTTATAACAATTACCAATGTCGACAACATCAAATAAAACTTCATCTTGAAATTTACCAATGGAGAAGGCTATTGTTGCTTGCTTCGTCACTCGAATCTTCTAATAACAATTTTAGAAATAAAGTTCACAGGATAGTGGCTTACCTGAATTAGTATTATACCTTATTTAAGTCTTCCCTTGATGCAAAACTTCTCCATATTGCAAAAATGAGTTCGAATTAAGTTGATAGTACTACGGTCTACAACCTTTGGTGAATACCAGCGAATATTGCAATTTAAATGCTCGTCTCATTGATCACAGCACTATACATTTAAATTGCATTTAATGGCACACATACGTGTCCATAGCTTACATCAAGTAATTCTTGGTGATAGGTAGCTCACTTGAGTCATGTGACGGTTTAGCAATCTTAAGAATATAACTCAATATGTTGAAACGATTTAGCTTGGAGAAGGAAATCCAAGAGTGGCTTAGAGCTTAGAAATAATAATTAAAGCTCAGATACTTCTTAGCAGCTTGGTATTGGCCCTTTCTCCTCGAAATTCAGTTTAGTATATTATTTAATAGCGTGGATTCACACTTCGCTTTTGCAATTCAACCAAGACTTAGATAAGCTAAGATTGGCTTGGCAACTTAGAGAAAATTCAACTCAACTAAATTGCGATAGCTTGGTAAGAGCAATATTATAGTTTGACACAACCACAGTCCAATAGATCTGCAAGAGTTTAACAATTTGACTAGATGTGTAGCACTTTAGCTTGGTCTTGGAATTGTTCCTGTTTGATCTTCAATTCAGCTTGGAGACTAAACGAACTACTTAGCATTAATTACTCTAATATAACAACCTATTTAACTTAACTCCTTCCAACGCTTAGTTCTATTTGGCATAGGACAGCTATGGTTGCTGCTCAAATCCTCTTCAATTTAATTGCACAATAACATAGATGTACTTGACATACAACAGTCAACTGTTCAAGTAGTTCAAATAGCAAGCTACTCGGATAAATAATAGCAATTCGAATGTGAGCTGCTAAGAATTCAGCTTAAGTAACTATCAAGAAAGCACGAATTCCTGCCAACTCTACTAAGTCACAGTGTGCACACAATACAATTAGGGTTTACGGTTACCTTTTGCAATACACTTAATTACTACGCCAATCAACTTAGTAATGGCTAAAAGGACAACAAATACACAAAGCTTGATTTGATAGAGTAACAGCTCGGCAAATGATTTCCTTGTAGCATGCAATGCCTTCTTCAATCCTAGAACTAATATGTTCAATATACACTCTAATCACCAACCAACTTCACAGCATATTGAGCACTCATACACTTCAAATTGCATACAATAGCTCCTTGGTGCATGCTTGTTTAACCAGGTGCACTCAGTGATGAGTAACTTAACAACTCGGCAGTTGGATACCACTTGGCAAGGGTGTACTACACCATGCACTGCTATTCTTGAATTAAGAACCTTCCAGAGGAGCTCGAATAGATATTATCTTTAGTTTGGTCTACATACTAACTCACTTGATAATTCAATCTTTAGCATATACTCTTCATGACTACTTCTATTAAGTAGTTTAGTTAAACACTTAGGATCATTGTAGCTTAGAGCTCAGACAACGGCTGCAGTTCAACTTGGCAAAACAAAGAAAACAGCACCTCTATATGGCCTTTCTTCGCGACAGCTCAGTCTTGGATGACTGCAATTCAGTTTGGTTCGGCAAAGTGCATTCGGCTTGGATGTAAGATTCTCTTCGGTAGTTCGGCACCAATAAGTACACAATTTACGCAAGGTCAGCTCAGACGCTATATGATTTAGGCAGCTCGGCTAACTCGACTCTAGTTACTAAAGCTCGGCACACACGACTTGATAGCACTTCACACAATAGGGCGGCTCAGTATCGGGTCTTCAATTACATAGTAGCTCGGTCTCCTCATTTGTTCGGCTTGGCTATTTTGAATAGAATAGTTCGATTTTGCGATCGTACACTTAATTCACTTTAGCACTTCAGTTCAGCACTCAGTCAGCACCAGCACAGAACTTAGTCGGTAAGCTCGAATCACTGCTCCAGTTCAATTCGGCAAGTTGGACAGAACAGCTCGGTTTTGCTATTGTGCACTATACAGCTCAAAAACAAGTAAAATCGACCAACTTTAAGACAGTTCAGTACTCTACTTCCAACACTTGTACACACAAGATAGTACATACTAGAGCTCGGCAACAAAAGTAGTAGCTTAGTATTACCTTTCTTTATAACAGTTCGACCTCAATTTCCTTCTTCTGCTCGGACCCAAGAATGTGACGTACTTGTACAACTCGGATAACTCGGCCTCAGAACATTAGTGGCTGAGTAAGACAAACAGCTCGGATGTCTGGGATACAATAGTTTGGATGCTTGTTCAGTTTGGGTCTTTCATTTCACTTCAGTTTAAATCAGCTCCACTCGGATGTGCAAGGTCGGCAACAGCAGTTCAGTGATGACATAGAACAGCTCGACCCGATCACTACCCCAATTCACTCCGAAACTTTTCTTCCTTCACCTCAGTTTAGTAGTGAGTTCCTTCACAAAAGTTTGGATTGTAGTAAATTGGGGTTTGGTCATAAATACAAAATCATGTACAGTTGGCACAATTTCTTTAAAGTTCGATACATACCGAAACTCAGTCGCAATTTGTAGTCAAATATAGTACGGGAATAATTACACCATCAACTTCAATATCAATTACATAACACACAGACATAGCCACCCGAACAGGTCGATATACGGCTAGATACCACCACTGCAATACCTACACCAATCTTCTTTTAATGCACAGTATCAATGAGTTCAAACCATTGACAATAAAAACTCCGGTGACTGCTATTAACAAGCTCACAATCTCATACTCAATTTCATGCACCCGTATCTACATATAGCAAAAATCAAATATTGCAAACACTAGGCATCATATTCTCAAACCAATAATAGCAAATAAAGAAACAAATTCTCATATAAAAATGCCAATAGCTACACGGTAACCACGGCTTCAATAACCTTGCACATATATTGACTTGAAAACCAAGACTTAGATTGAACTCTCTCTTCTTCAACACTATGGGTATTGGGAAAGAAACATCAACTAAGCTTGTCGAAAAATTCCACATAAAGGATGTTATAACTTAATCCAAGAGTGAGGTGACCTTATGTATTAGTATGAACCTACTTACGAATTCTTCAGTAAATCAATTCTCTGTAACGCTACAAAATCAACGAATAAGCACCCTTTCAAATATAACTAGCAACCTTAATGCACTACAATAGCCATGAAAAGGACACAGTAGCTACGAACAGCAACAAGGAACGAAACTTCAGAGCAACGTTGCATAATTCCTTGTTGGAATCGTGCTTTAATACCAGCGAAATTGATACGGCTCTGGGGTTGGATACATGGAGAGGCACCACAACGAACAGGAAAAGAAAATAAAATGGGGTTTTTAGTAAATTCGTGAGCTATTAAGCTGGATATGACACACCAATAAGATCTAACACGGGTACCGGTTTGAGTAATAGGGTTCCTTGCCATAATCCTTGCTAAAGGGATTGATAAGAGCAAGAAGAGTAGAGTTTTCTAAAAGAAAAGTCTTAAGGATTTTTTATTAAAAATGTCAAGTCTAGTTAAAATCTTATACATGTGCTCTATTTATATATAATGACAAACTTGTAAATAAAATGACTAAAAGGATGCCTTAGTAGTATTCTTGTAAATACAAAATAAACATAAGGATAATTTAGGAAAAATACAAGAAATAAAATGTCTAAATAACATAAGCAAAAATGAGTGATCAAATGAGATATCTACGGGAGTAGTGGATGAGTTTGGCTTTGGCATTTAGTAGGATTAGTATCTCGAATCTTATCACTAACTTAATTAAATACTTGAAAACTATAATAAGTATCCTAAGAAACCATAATTTTGCTAAACCATTTACTAGATAATTCATAACCATTTCATAGAAATCTAAAAGAAGATGAAGACATCTTGAATTATTAAAATGATGTCATGGATGATGAAATGAGATGAATGCATCCACACATATTAAAAAAGTTGCCTAAAAAATTCCTTATGTGCGGTGCCATTCTAGAAGAGAGAACCATGTTTTCAATATAAGTCAATATGTAACCTTACAAGAAACCACTAAGATAGTTGATTCGTTCAGGTAATTCAAATCTTCTTAAATAAGCTAATTTAACCTATTACTATAAATAGCCCCACCACCTACTTTTAGACCACCAATATTCTTTACAAGCTTCCACAACGAACATTACTTTTCTTTCATTCAACCCCCACCAAACAATCTTCAAAGCTCTTTCACCAATTCTTTCAAAAACTTAAAAGGTAAGTTAAAACATCCTTATCAAACCTTTATGTTCTTCATACGTAAATGCATTTCTAACTCCTTAGGAAACTATTTCTAAGGAAATTAAGGTAAGGCTTCTAATTTTTAAAAAGATTCTTTATCAAAATATGTTTAGACCTTGTCTAAACTTTTTCCAACAAAGATCTTTTTCAAAGGCAATCCTTAAGTCTTAAAAATAAGTTGCTTTATAATTAGTTTACAACTTGATTTCCAAAGTTTACCCAAGGAATGAAAGTCTTTACTCATTTTAAGAAGTTTTCCAAATATTTTAGTCAAATGAAGTTCAAGAAAGATATCCAAAAGAGTCCCTTAAAACAAAAGACTAGAATAAAAACTAAAACAAGTTGACAAAATCATACCTTAAAACCATAACTCATCTATCATGTTCAAATAATATTTCCTTAACATTGGACTTTATTGACATATGGACATATCACATCAAAACCATAATGATTTGGGCCTTATACAATGATCAGAAAACTACAAAACAAGAACTAAAGACCATTTGGAACTGATACGGAAAAGAAACAATAAAACTTCAAGAATGAAAGACTTATAAAAGAAAAAGTTTAGAACCAAATTTGAAAGAGTAGTAACTTAACATGTTTCTCAATTATCTTTATCTTTATAGGTATTTTTAATTTGGAACTTCCAAAGGATTACTGTAACAAGTAAATGTCTAGGTAAGTGCCTATTGTGATTGACTTGTGTGTATTTGTAGAATAGTTGCACCTTTAGTTATTTATTCAACTTGTTCTGAATGGGGTATTTGGGAAAACATATGTGCTTGACTTGCTTGCTAAGACATCAAGAATTATCTCCATAAGAAAAGTTGATGATTGTGATGTGATTCTTGTGATTATATGATATTTTTGGGTGATCACTAAAATAAATGAAAGTTAAGGATATTGAAACTTGAATATTGAAGTAATCATGCACAACATACTACGTAAACTTCTTTTTATTGCCACCACTATCACATATAGAATGGAAATGCTAAAACCTTCCTCTTTTATTGCAAACTAAGTGACTTTAAGAATGGTTGTGCATTAGATGAGACCATGTCTATTCTTATATTTTGGGTTTGCATACATTTGGAGGCTGATTAGGGATCTCATTAGTCCCTGGTCATTTGGAGGTCAAGGAAGGCATTTTTCTTATTTTCATTTAGGCCTTCTTAGGACCACTCAAGAGATTCTTCTCTTGTGGTTTATTGATAGGCTTCTGTTAACATTTCTTTGGTTTCTTTGGCTAAGTGAAAGATCCATCTTCCTACAAATTATGAGGATTTTAGTTGAGCATTTCATTTGGTCCTCCTAAATAATCAAGAGATTGGTTCTCTTATGAGGTTAGAGAGAATGAGCCCATTTGGTTCTCTTAAGATCGATCAAGGGACATCATCTCTTGATCATTATTGACATTAGGTTTAGTTGAGAATTAAGATTCTACAGTTATTTTATGGAGACCAAGGATGTCATGCCAAGTGGCTTGTACATAAATTTAGATGCTTAGACACTAATGAAACTAAGAAATCCTTAACCCAAGGTTAGGGAAAGAAGAGGGGGGGGGGAGGATAAACCTTAGACTATGCACCGGATATCGGAAGGCCTTGTGTATTGTTATATGTATTTGTTTAAATGCATAGCATATGTTTGTTTAATCAACTTACTTGAAGGGTGGTATGAGTGGAAATCTCACTAAGTTGACTATAGTTTATACCCCTATAGTTTTGATTTCCTATAAGAACCCTACTATGTTTATCTAGAAGGATCCAAATCGTTAGTGAGGATTAAAGATTTAGAAGTAGGCTTAGAGGAGAGCATGTAAGGAAATTTCTTTGTGTAAACCATGTTAGTTTAAACTATAATAAGTATTTAATTGAAAGACCTACAACTTTATATAGTTTGTAACTTATAAATAAATAATAATAATGAGTTTTGTTTTATACCGTTGAATCCATGATACTCTGTGATTACTCCAGTGCTTACACTTCATGTGCTTATTAGAAGTAATTGGTAAGTAGTACAAGTATATAATTAGTTGTTTCTAATTTGTACATAGTGGTCTATCACTACTAGACTATATTGGAGGTCGTGACAAGCATGCATGAGGATGAAGATCTGCCTAATTGGACTCTTACATTCCTTGTTGCAGGGACCAGTTATTGTACAAGTTCTAACAAGGGCGTTTGGTTACCCCCTCTTTGATGGGAATCTTCCTCAACAATTAAAGGGTTAGCTAGCTAAGTAGAGGTAATGGCACTATGTTACAATTATATGATTTGGTAAATCTATGCCCTATTGCACATCAATAGTAGTAGTCATCCCAATGAGGATAGGTTAGAACATAGCTATGAACTGGTTTAAATCCCTCACGGCTTCCTGCATTGCCCGCATTGTCTATGCAAGATCTAGAGGAGCTTCAGTCACTTAGTGGTCCTTACTAGTCTTCTCAAGTGGTGGGAGTGGATTCTACTTGATAAGCTTAACATTGGTATCAAACTTTTAGGATGTGGTATTAGATGTGCCAGTTGTTCTCTTCTTGGGAGATTGATGTGCTTGAGAACTCAATTATCACTAGGACTTACTGAGGCAGATTTGAGTTGAAATTGGTCCTTCAAGATATCAAAGAAAATTAGAGGGAAATGGTCTACAACCGAACAATAATAGCTAACGTGAAGCTGTTCGAAGGATGTGACTTACCAACGAACAAAACAAAACTTGACACCACACTTGATATGATGCACAAGATTAGATAAGAGTGTGTGAAATATGAACTTGGAGAAGGTTGTCTCACTAAAACAGAATATTCAGTATATAAATGTAAGTTATCTAGGGCTTACAAAAGAAAAAAACTATTTGTAGTAAGTCCTTAAGGCAGCAATACAAGTAATGAAATGATAAGAAAGTATATACAAAAAGGGAATTCTTAATATATACAAAAAGGGGATTCTTAGTACATACCAAAAAGGGTAAAAAGGACAAAAGACCAAAAATGGAAAAGTAGTACAATGTTAGATGAGGTAGATAAGTAGTAGTGCAACATTTATCCCATATGAATATTCTTTGAGCATAGTAGGTGAGAGGGGTCAAAATGTTGTGGCAATAAGGGGTTGAGACGAGAGAGATGGCAGCATGCTAAGAGAAAAATATATGCCCGTTTAAGTGAGTTTCTTGTCACTCGATATGAACTTCTCGGCAGTATTTAGTCAGATTACTTGGTACAAGGTCCTTAATAAGGGAATGGTTAGCATCATTACTATTGAGTGTATAGATCAATGTACGACCATTAAGGGAGATTAAGGAGTTCAACTACATTCCTTCAGCATAAACTTTCTTGTCATTAGTAGGTTGCCGAGAGAGAATTCACTGGATGATGGATTGGAGTCCTTAGAGTTAAGTGTAAGTAATAGGACCGTTGGTTAGTAGTTTATTAACTCCCCAGGGTTGTTGAAGATCTACCCTCAAATCTTGGTCTTCATCATCTTTGCGCACATATAGAGTTAGGTCGGGTACTTTGAATATGGTAGACATGGTGAGACCTTCAGGTAGCTCAATCTTGTAAGCATTATCATTAATGCGCCTCAGGATCCTGAAGGGACCATCTACTCTGGGAGATAGTTTGTTTGTCCTCTTGCTAGGGAAGTGTTCCTTGCTAGGGAAGCGATCTTTACTAGGGAAGCGATCCTTGCTAAGATGGATCTAGACAAGGTCTCTAAGGGCATAAATGATTCGTTTCCTTCCGCAACTTCCCAATTCCTTATGTCGAGCCATAGTTTTAGTAAGTTGCTCAGCAGTTCTTTGATGCAACCTATGAAATTCCTTGGCATGCTGTAGGTCGGATTGACTTTCCCCTTATATAGTTGGATTGTTAACAAAGCTTAAGGGTAGGTTCGGGTTAAGTTCATAAACAACCTCAAATGATGATGTTCTATTGGAGTTGTGAGTGGAGCAATTGTAGGCAAATTCAATGATGAGTAAGCATAAATCCCAGTTACGAGAGTTCTTTCCAATAGTGGCACGCAGGAGATTACTAACGATTCTGTTAACTACTTCAGTTTGGCCTTGTATTTGGGGGTAGCAAGAGGTATTGAACAGGAGCTTAGTATTGAGTTTCCTCTATAAGGTCTTCCAAAGGAAGCTCGTGAATTTAGAATCATGGTTGGACAAAATACTCCTTGCCACTCCATGTCGTTGTATAATTTCCTGCAAAAAGAGGTCAGCGATGGATAGGGCATCATTAGATCTATGGCAGGAGATGAAATGGCCCATCTTGCTGAACCGATCAACCACCACCATGATCAAATCGTGTCTTCTTAACGTGTGGGGAAGGCTAAGCATGAAATCCATACTTAGATCAGTCCATGGCCATTTAGGAGTTAGTAGGGGTATGTATTCTACATCGCGTTCTTTTCTCCCTTTTGCATACTTACACACCTTGCACCTCTCAAGTATTCAGTACATATCCCTCATCATCCCAGGCTAGTAAAAGTGCTCATTCAATATCTTAACCATCTTCTTTTCTCTAAAATGGCCAATTAAACCCTTGGTGTGAGCTTCTCAAACCAGTGGTTCCCTTACAAAACTATTCAGCATGTAAATCTGCTTTTCCTTTATCAAGAACTCCTTACTCAAGTAGAATTCGTCCACAACTCTTCTATCATTGTACTTGGCTACTAAAGGCCCAAAATGTAGGTCATGCTCATATTGATCGGGTAAAGTGCTAAATCCAAGTACTTTAGCATGCAATGTCATAATGAGGGTATGACGGCGAGAAAGTAGATCAGCCATTGTGCTGGTGCTTCCCTTCTTATACCTAATGACATAGCAAAAGGTCTCCAAGAACTCGACCCACTTGGCGAGACACTGAGAAAGCTTCTGCTGCCTGCGAAGTTGCTTAAGAGATTCATGATCCAAATAGATGATGAATTCTCTTAGCAACGGATCATGTTGCCAATTTTGAAGTGTATGGGCAAGGGTATAGAACTCTTTGTTGTAGGTTAAGTAATTCAAGGTAGCACCTTGGAGTTTTTTGTCCTGCATAAGGACAGCACCAATGCCAACACCAGACGTATTACATTCAACCTTAAAAATTCTCTTAAAATTTGGTAGGGCAAGTATTGTAGTAGACGTCAACTTACACTTTACATCTTCAAAACTCCTTTGATCTTATTCTATCCATTTAAACTCAACATTTTTCGTGGTCAATGTAGTCAAGTGTATAGTTATGGAGCTAAAGTTCTGGATAAATTTTCAGTAGAACGAGACTAAGCCATGGAAACTCCTGACCTTAGCTACACTAGTCAGCATAGGCCACTTATTAATAACTCTAACCTTTTCTTCATCAACTCGAACTCCATTCCTTGAAACGATATATCTGAGGAATGCAACCTCACTTTGATAGAGTATGCATTTCTTTAGGTTGCTGAATAATTTCTCTGTGTAGAGTATGTTAAACACCAATCTCAAATGTTCGACATGAACGAGAAGATCGGTACTGTAAAATAGAATATCATCAAAATGAACCACAACACATTTACCTATCAATGTTCTGATCACATGATTCATGAGCCTCATGAATATTCTCGACGCGTTAGTTAAACCAAACGGCATGACCATCCACTCAAATAGACCATCTCGAGTCTTAAAGGCTATTTTCCATTCATCTCCCGGTCTCATTCGTATTTGATGATAGCCACTCTTTAGATTTATCTTCAAAAAGATGCGTGAACCATGTAACTCATTGAGCATGTCATCCAACTGTAAGATCGGGTATTGGTACATAATAGTAATCTTATTGATGGCATGACTATCAACACACATCCTCCATGATCTATCTTTCTTTGGTGTTAGCATAGTTGGGATGGCACATAGGCTTATGTTCTCATGGACATATCTGTAATCTACAAACTCATTAACTTGTTTTTTTAGCTTGACCGCCTGTTCAGGATTGAGTCTATGGGCGGGACGATTAGGCAGGGCTGCTCCAGGTTGAAGATCAATGCAATGCTCAATTCCTCTCAAGGGAGGTAATCCTTTTGGCATCTCGGAAAGGAAGAGGTTAGCAAATTCTTGAAGTAGCTGCTATACTTCAACAAGTAAGTTCTTGGCCTCTCTAATCTCTAAGAGTCTCCTAACTAAGAGGAGTACATAGTCCTTAGCCTTAACATCTTGTGCAAACTAAGCTTGGGAAATCACCAAGGACTTCCGCTATAGAGATCTATCAACCTTTTCCTAGGCTTCTTGCACTTCCTTAGGACTCAAAGGTATCAATATAACTTTCTTCTTATCCTTTTGAAACATATAATTGTTTTTATACCCATTGTGTAACACCCTCAAGTCAAATAGCCACAATTGGCTGAGTAATATGTAACATGCACACATGGGGAGGACATCACACATCACCTCATCCCTGTACCTATCACTAATAGTAATCGGCACTTTGACTTACTTGGAAATGTGTAATCCCCCTTTCTCATTTAGCCAGTGAATCTTATATGGCTTAGGGTGTAGAATAGTCGGCAATTTCATGGCTTTAACCCTTATGCGATGACGTTGGTACAGCTCTCTCCATTAATAATCATGGTGTATAGCTTGCCATTCACTCAGAAATTTGTATGAAAGAGGTTCTCTCTTTACTCATTTTCTTTAGCCATAAATGTATTGAGAGATAGCTAAACAACAAAGAAATACTTGGCTCTGCCTTCATGGGGTATCTCGACTTCTTAATCTTCCTCAAATTATTTTAGCATCCAATCAATTGCCACTTCTTCCTCTCCTTCACTCGTACTTTCTACTTTAAATTGGGGCTTGTCCCCTTTATGGTCATGACTTAGCGCTTTAGACATTAAGTATCTACGTGTCCATAGCCAAGGCATTTAAAACATTTAATTTCTCTGGTTTTCTTCCCTAAACTCTAACCCTGGTCTCTTCGGATCTTAGGTTCCTCAGTCTTGCTCTTACCTCGGCCTCCGTCTAATCGGTTTGGCACGTAACCTCGACGTTCCATCTTAGAACTATTTGACACCTTGTTATTCCCTAGTCAACTTGGCAAGCCAATCCTATTTAGTGCCATGGTTTGATTACTAGGCATTCGGCTAGCTTGGTTTCATCGTTACCTTTCAACTCTCTGGGCAACATAGATGGTTTTATCCAAAGTTGTGAGACTTTGCAATTCCATAACATAACCAATCTCAGCTCGAAGTCCTAAGATGAACTGTGTTATAGTTTGGGTCTTAGGCTTGTCAACATCATATCATATCATGAGCAAACAAAACCCTTAGACATAGTCATCTACAAATTTGTTACCTTGCCTCAAGTCTTGGAGTCATTGAAAGTATCATGTTTGTAGTGTTCAGGAACGAACTTATTCCTTAGAACTCTCTTCATCTTGTTCTATGTTCAGACCTTGCGTCCGGTCTTCTAGCGAACATTCTATAGCTTCTTCAACCACATTGCTGCATACCCAAAAAAATCTAACATAGCCATTCTAATGCAGACAGTATCTTCATAATCATAAAAGTAAAATATCTTTTTAATCTTCTCTTCCTAGTCTAAGTAGTCATTGGTACTACTAGACCCGTTGAAGTTTAGAATATGTACCTTAAGATGTTGAGCACCTCTTAACGCTTTGAACTCTCACTCATCAAGGCCCACATACTGGTCTTTTTCTTCTTTATACTCTTTCACTTCGTCTAATTTTAACCTTTTCCTCGCAACTCTATCAGTACGTCGT
This sequence comes from Lumnitzera racemosa, assembly GCA_024138005.1. Lineage (NCBI taxonomy): Eukaryota > Viridiplantae > Streptophyta > Magnoliopsida > Myrtales > Combretaceae > Lumnitzera > Lumnitzera racemosa. Next base: position 29,367,525 of record JAMXBC010000010.1, read on the forward strand.
AGTGGTGCGTAGTTCACTAGAAAGGCTATCGGAGTTCGCTCGTTCATCTACCTCCTTGGCCTATCTCTCATTTCTCGACCCTGTTCAGTGACTCTTTTACGCGATCCATTCTCCAAGACCCTATTTACTGAGATAGCTAAATTAGCCACAATAGCAGCAAGGTCTTATATTTGCTCATCAGTAGTATGTAGTATTTGTTGGGTCACTTAACCACGATCATGAGCATCACTTTTGATATTGTGAATCTCTCCCTATACATTAGGGTTCGACATTCCTAACACAAAATTTCAGTAACTACACTTCACATGGATGGCTAAAATCAGACACAGTATCTCAAATAGTAGACTTTATTACACAGCTCTTGGTCTCAAGCTTTGATACTAGGAATATATAAGGTACTTAGGAGCTCAGTTATTACTAAGATTTACCGAGGCGGATTTCAACTGTAATGGGTCTTTCAAGATATTAAAGAAAATTAGAAGGAAATGTTCTACAATCGAACAAGAGTAGTTGATGTGAAGCTGCTTGGAGGATATGACTCACCAATAGACATAACATAACTTGACATCACACTTGATATGATGCATAAGTTGATGTCAAGGTCCACTCGTTACTAATCCTAAGCAACTCGGTAAGATTAGATAAGAATGTATGAAATATGTACTTGAAGAGGGTTGTCTCATAAGAACAAAATATTAACTATATAAATGTAAGTTATATACGGCTTACAAAAGAAAAGGACTATTTATAGTAAGTCCCTAAGGCAGCATTACAGATAATGAAATGACAAGAAAGTATATATAAAAAGGGGATTCCTAGTATATACCAAAAAGGGTAAAAAGGATAAGAGACTAAAAATAAAAAAGTAGACAATGTTAGATGAGGTGGATAAGTGGGAAATGTAAAATTAGTCCCATACGAATATTCTCTGAGCACAGCAAGCAAGAGGGGTTAAAATGTTGTGGCAATAAGGAGCTAGGACGAGAGAGATGGCAGCATACTAAGAGAAAACTATTTAGCCGTTTAAGTAAGTCTCTCATCACTCGATAGGAAATTTTTTGTAGTGTTTGGTTGGATTACTCGACATAAGGTCTTCTAACGGCATGCCGAGATAAAACTATTCTACCATTTAAGTGAGTCTCTCATCACTCGGCAAGAACTTCTTGGCAGTATTTGGTTGTATTACTCAATACAGGGTCCTCCATAAGGGAATGGTCGACATCATCACTACCGAGTAGACAGATCAATGTACGACAATTAAGGGAGCTTAAGGAGTTTAGTTACATTCCTTTGGCATAAACTTTCTCATCATCAGTAGGTTGTGAGAGAGAATTTTTTGAGTGAAGGATTGGAGTCCTTGGAGCCATGCGCGAGTAATGGGACCATTGGTTAGCAGTTCATTAGAGATGCCATGTCTCTATAATTACTCTTCTCCAATGGAGTTGCCCAAATGTAGAAATAGGGATTCGATTAGGATAGTTACGTACGTACTGCGTAAATGATATGCTACACGTAACTTTAAAGAAGTGAAGTGAGACTGTCACTTGAAGAAATGATTAGGTGAGAATGAGGTAGGTAGAAGGAACATACAATCTTAGCATTTCAAACGCATAAGTGATAGATAAGGCAGCCTTAGGGGACGTTAGGCATTTACCTTGTAGCTTGAGCGAATGAGATTAATTCTTTACCTCAATCGCTTATTTGATCTTAGAGGGCAGAGGTTTGGCAAAACACTATTGTTTCTTTGTTCTCTCTAAGTGTCATAATAAGGAAGAAAGATGGGGTTTTTATTGGCTCTTGGGTGTGATGGTATCTGTCGAATCATCTTAGTGATTTACGGATGAGATGAAGCTAACTAAATTCAAGATTATCTTAAATAAGCTAACTAATGGGCCCAAGGTCAGTAACTTTTATTATTGGTGCATGAGTTTGCTTGAGAAAGGTTGAATGCGGATGAATTGGTCTAATGATCCCTATTTCAAGCTCATCAAGCCAAATCTCCTTAAATCATCCTAAATATGAACCAAATTCCTTAAGCCCTATCATTTAGCTTAAGGAGTCAAGTCTAAATAAATAGTGGGTTTGGCTCGATAATAATATAATAAATTTTTAGCCCTCTACAAATTCTTATCACATATCTTACCTTATAGTATAAGCTAAAAAAATTTGAAACAAGAGTAGAACCATTCTTATAAATCTATAAATTTCAAAGTATCTTATGAAACCTTTCATTTTTTTTTCCCTTTCTCTCATTTAAAATATAAAATTGTTCATTCCTAAAATCATGATATTTAAATTGAAAGCCACCATCATTATTGAATATAAATTACCTCAAATACAATATAGAAAGTTTTAATTAAAAATGCTATATAACAACAAAATATTAATATACACGAACCAAATACTAACATAAATTGCAGATGTAATAAATATCTAATTGCTTAACTAAAAGTTGATCTAAAATTGAGGAGTTAAATTGATTTACTTAAATTGAACTTAATTATATTTATTACTGATATTTTATAGATATGGTATAGGTAGTTGGGAAAACTTAAGGTGCATGAATATGTACTTTAAAAAGTTATGAGGAGATAAAGTCACTCTTTAACATGATCAAATGTTTAAAAGGTGTATTTGAAATTGCTATTTTTTGTATAAGTGTTCCATTTCTTGATTTTATAAAAAAAAAAGTAAAAAGGAATTTATGCAATATCTTTAAAAGGTGTTGAGATTTTATATTATTTAATTATATATTTTTCATGACAAAATTCGTGCTCAAACAAATTAAAAAATGAGGCTCTTGTCCATCTCATCTAAAAGCCATTTTTAAATGTTTTGAAAATGAAAAATGTAGGAGAAGAAAATAATAATAAAAGGAGGCTCTTATAATGTAATTTCCATTTCTTATATCATGCTAAACTGGTTGTTAGATCCAATGGGTTGGTCCTGACACAACCTGTAAATTAATTGATCGATCATGAAACAATATGTTAAGCTAACTGAATATCTGGAAGAACTATATTGGCACACTAACCTATTTGACATGACATGAATGCCGCTTACAAGAGGAAAGATGATTTCTTGAAGTCGAGATCTAACCCAATGTCTTCTAAAACTTTCTAATCTGGTAATATGCTCACATGCGTGTGTAAAAAATTAAATAAAAAGAAAATATACATATATATATATATTTAGTGCTTTAAAATATTTTGATTTTTTTGCAATCCAATTATAAGTTTTTCAATTTGAACAATCTATTGCTATACTTCTTGAAGATTTTTAATTGGATATAATTTTTTAAACTATTTCCGATATAATTATTAATAGAAAGTGGGCAAATAAATAAGAGATGAATATGGAAAGTGTCTGTACATGTTGTGGTCCTAGTATATAGTAATAGTATAAATGTAAATGATTAATAAAAAATTATATAATTTTGTAAAAGTTAGTATTTTTTACTAAATTGTAATAGTAGTTTCAATATTTGTAATTGTAGTTGTATTAAGAGGGAAAGTTAGTTACTTCTAATAAATTAGTAGATTGAGATGTATTTTTATAAATAAGATAATGTTAATGAAAATATATAAATGAGTTTTAATCTAGAAAAGTGGTCTTGTATCCTTTGGAGAGTAGTTATTTCAAATTAACTAAAATCAAATTTTATTCTTATTTTCATCACTTTCATTTTTTTTATTGATTCACTACTACCATACTTCATACCAATATCTACATTATTAGAATAAGAATTACGAGTGCTTTCGTTCTCGTCGCCATAACAGGATCAAAAAACAACAATTAGACGACAGATATGGAAGCATTGCAGGCAATGAATGCTATACTAGTAGAATCAGTCAACAAAATGCATGTACAAATGCAACAATCCTTTCATTTTAATGTTTAAGTGCAAGAATCAGTGAATAATGAAACAATTGGAACATTTCCAATTAACAGCTTTAAGTGTCAAAGCAAATCTGATTTAGAAAATTCATTTGTACTCAAATTGAATGCCTTAATTGTAGAAGAGAAAGAAATGCATGAAATTAAAGTGATGGGAGAATAAGATAATGTAGAAACATATCAAGAGTAGTGATTACTAAAAATCTAATGTAAAGATGATCGAGAAGATTCTTCCCAGATCATTTAGAAGTTGGTTAAGGATGTTGTAATGATTCGAAAACCATTTAAGATTCACTCTCGACTTCGTCCATATGGCATGAAGAAGGTTAAGAAAAAGGGCTGTCACTCTAGCTATGGTAAGCATCGTGGTAAAAGAATGGCTAAGCTCCCTAAAAAGGTCCTTTGGATGAGGAGAATGTATGTTCTAAGGCACTTGCATCAAAATTATAGGGAATTCAAGAAGATCTTTTCAATTATGAAAGCTAAAAGTGTCGTTATGGTTATACCCATCCCAAGGAGTCCAATATCTAGTTTAGATAAAGTATTTCATTTATCTTTTGATGAAGATAGAGTAATTATTTTGTTTAGTTTATATTCAATAGATTTTATGGTCATGACATATAAGACCTCCAGATGAAAATTAAGTCTTTTTCAACCTTGAGGATAAGGTTGTTTTGAAGATACGGAGAAATTGTTATGGTCCAAGTATAGAGAAGTAGTATAAATGTAAATAATTAATAGATAATTGTGCAATTTTGTAGAAGTTAGTATTTTTTACTAGCTTGTAATAATAGTTTCAATAGTTGTAATAATAGTTTCAATAGTTGTAATAATAGTTTTGATATTTATATTAGGAGGCAGAGTTAGTTACTTATAATAAACAAGTAAATTGAAATGTATTTTTATCAATAGGATAATATCAATGAGAATAGATCCATAAGTTTCAATCTAGAAAAGTGGTCTTTTACCATTTGAAGAGTGATTTCCTCGAATTGACTAAAATCAAATTCTATTTTTATTTCCTCATCACATTCATTCTTTCATTGTTTCACTAGTACTATTCTTCATACCAATATCTTCACTATTAGGGTAGGAATCACAAGTACTAACAGTATGATGGAAATAAAAATATTAAAATTATGAATGAAATTTATTTTTACAATAATGAAAGGGAAGATAGAAAGAGAGTGAAGGAGAGAGAGATGTGGTAAGTGGGTTTGAGAAGTGAGAGAAAGAGAAAGATAAAAGGGATAGTTAGGATAAAAAGAGGGGGAGAGGAGTGAGAGAAATATAATAAAATATTAGACTAAAAATTGTGGAGTTAAATGATTAAGTGGATGGTAGTTATTTCTTTTATTTTTTCTTGAATAATAAAGATATTTGAATTTTCAATTAATACTAACTTCAAAAGTTCAAAGATAGTTAAAACTCTTATAACCTAATGGTATAAATGCTGATCTCTCAATGGATGAACTGAGCTAAAATTATCCTCCCTTATTATAATCATCGAAGAAAAGGAGTTTAAACTAATCTAGAAGGTTTCAATAATTTAAATTGTTGAATTACAACATCAAAAGTTTATATAATAAATTATAAAATGCGACAATTTCATGTGGTAAATTTTGGTTTTAAGATTCACCAATGCAAAAAAATTATGTGCATTTTTTTTTTATGGATAAACATTGGTAGGTTAGCATTTATTCTTCTATACTGTTATCTTAATGGTTTCCATTCAGTCATATTCAAACATATTGATAATGGAGATAATAAATATAAGTATTGGTTCGCAATTAACTAAGGGTTAAAATAAAAAATTAGGGTTAACAAACATTTATTGGAAATAGACAAACTATTAAATTCAATTTTAGTTTGGTTTTATGCAAGTGAACTATGAAAAAGGATATTAAAGTCAGCTTTCTCTTAATTGTATATCAAATAAACATGAATCTATGATGTTGTGTTCAAAGAAAAGAGATAAAAGATAATATATGTTATAAGAGATAAAAGTTTTTCCAATTTCCATACCTTGATCCATTGGAATCTATTCTCTTTATCTAAAGTGAAGAACATGATATATATAAAGGTAAAAACTACCAAAACGAAGAAAATTTATGATTAAACTAAAATTAACTTTCAATTGATTATGAGATTAGGACTTAATTTGATGGGCAATTGAAGGAACTTATTAATAAAATATTAACTTTTGAAAGGTGTGTCATCAAAATTAGTCTTATATACTTTATTATATGAATTTATGAAAGCCGAATACATGTATTGGTTTGCTTAATCTAATTCATATGCTGGATTACAACTTGCTAGGATGTTATTTAGACAACATGTGGAGCATTATAGTAGTTGGTGAATTGCATGCAATAAGTGTGTTGATTGACTTAGGGGATGTCTTGGTCTGATGACTCACGTATGGATGATGTAAGAAGAGGCTTGAAGAGAGGAGCATACAATCTCAATGTCTCGTGCAACCATATTTGACAGTAAATAAACTCTGTGTTCTTGATTTGTTCTTCACAAAGTAATTGATTTAACATTTTGTGGGGTTGTTCTAATAAAACTTCTACATTTCTTTCAATATGAATAGTGTATAGAAATGAGAAAGTTAGCATCTTACTCATAGATTTTGAAAATTGATTTCAATAATTGGATCATTCTCAAATGGACACCTAAGATTTGATGATGTCATAGCAGTTGAATTGATCCTACGATCTAACAACTAATATTGATGAGCGATGCCTTTTTCACTTATAAGGCTTTGGTTTAAACATAGCATAGGCTGAGATGAACCCAATGACTTTTAAGAAAAGAAAAGAAACCACTTTCACGTATAATAATATATGCTTATACTTTAGTGTACATAAATGATTTTGAAGCTGGATAAAGCATAAACGAGCTTGAAAAAACTTTTTTCAAGCCTAATGTTGGCATGTAAGATAGTTGATTAAGGTTAAGAGTGGAAAAAAAAAAAGGTCTAATGTCCTTATTCCAAGTTTATCAAGTCATATCTCCTTAAAATACTCTTGATTGGGCATTGTTTCCTAGTAGCGTCACTTATCCATTGAATTGTTCCATAATATTACAATAATGACTATCTTAACAATACATTAGGGACAACATATACTCATTTGAAATTAATATATTGCTAAATTCAAACGAGTTATTGATGGACTAGAACGACTTCATTCAAACTAGCAACTAGCATGATGAAAGTACAAAAACTAGTATCTAGTATCCCTAATTTATTAGTTATGGAGGGTTAAGAACAACTTAAATGGGTTTGATTAATTGAAAATGAATTATGAAAAAAGATATTTTAGGTAACTTGCTCTTATTGTATATTGTTATTGAAAATTGCCCTGTATTAGGGTAGTGAAGAAGTAGGGGATGTAAAGGGAAAATGATTACTCAAACTATCAATTTTAGCATTCTAGTTTTATTAATTTTTGTATTTTGTTATTCATTTAAAAAATTTTGTTACAATAATCAAGTCCAAAAATTTTTAAATAATTTAATTTTTCATTAAAACTTATGGTTTTCTTAAGTTTTACTTACATGGTATGCCATGCTATATGCAATATTACATATGTTTTTCTTTCCCTTTTTATTTTCCGTAAGCATATTACATATTTCAATCTTGAAGACTTTGTGAATGAATGGGCTTACATTATATATATTAAAAGGTTTTAAGAATTGAAATATCCGTAGTATATATCATAATATTAAAAGGTTTAAGACTTCTTACAATGATATTTTTGGTATGTTAAAATATATCATATTAGTATTAAACAACATACTAGGACTTGATTGCATATTTACATAAAAGTCATTAGACTCAATTTACCTAATTAGAAGTTTTAAGACTTGATTGAGAAAATAACTTCTACAAAAACATAAAAGTATAAAGAGATTAGGGTGAGGGAGTATAGAGTGAGTAGGGTATAAAGCTATATGCGTACTCTATTCTGTAGGTATATGCTCCCAAGTTTGTTTACTTAGAATCTATTCTATGATATCTTAGAACCACATTATACTATGTACTTTGTAGATTTTATAAGATACAAGAGATTATATGGAACATGTAATTTTTTTTTATCTTCCTTCAAAACTTTATATTTGATATATAATCAATATTAAAATTATAGCTACTTTATTAGTAAATTTGTTGGTAACAATTTGTATAGGTTATGACGTATTTTAAGTTGAGATAATATAAAACTTTAGTAGAGAAAATAAAGAATATTTCTGGAGTTGGAAATATTGAAAGCACTGGTTGGATTATAAAGTTTCTTTTATCCTTTCTTTTTAAATTACCAAAATAAATTTTTCATCAAATCATAAGATCATTATATGTAGTATACAAAAGCTATGTACGGGTAATTCCAATATAGTATATTAAATGTTAAGTTAAGAAGTGAGATATTTTTAAGACTTCACTAAATTAGAGTTAGTAAAAGTGGAATAAGGATTAAAAAAAAAAAGATGGTAAAGAAAGAGAGAGGTTTTTGAAGAAGAAGAAGAAAAAAAAAACTAAATAGTAGACACAAGTTACCTATAATTTTAGGCTTTTATTATAAGTTGGGTTTTTGTTGTTATTTTCTTTAGGACTAAAATAAAAAAAAACATTAACATTAATATTTTTATTTATTAATATTATTTAATTATTATTATAAAGTAGATATAAGGCTATGTGACTCTTATTACTCACTCGAAACTTACTTGAGTAGGGTCTAAATCGATACTTTATACAATAGAATTACCTACTTATCCTTAGAAGAGATGAAAGGTAAATGTTTACTTTTATATGGTAAAAGTCTTTAATTAAAGCTACAAAGTAAAAGTGGAAAAAAATAAAAAAAGAAAACAAAAGCTATAAGGCGAAGGGAGTGCGTATATAGAGGGTTTTAGTAGAGCTACCATATTGCCTTCAACTAAAAGATAAATAAAATACACAAATATAAATGTAACTCAACAATACAAAAATGAATTGTTTCACTTTCTTTTCTTTTCTTTTTATGAATTGTTTCACTTTCTTTTCTTTTCATTTTTTTTCCACTTAAGTTGAATAACAAAAATGAAAAGAAAATATGTGTGCTCTCCATGTTCCTTCCTTCTTTTTAGATCCTTTACTACTTATCATTTCTATTATTTCTCTTCCTATCAATTTATCAAATAAAGTTTAAGTTTGAAAAATATGGAAATAACAACTATATGCTCTTTTGCCACTACATTTTAGACTAAGATTCTCTTTATTTTTATTTTGTTGATTTCCATTTATTTACTTTATTCAGATGTTGCCATGTAACATGTAATTGAGATTATGAGGAAGAAAATGCCATCATATTGATGTTATAAGATAATTAAAAAATCTTAGTAATCTCAACCATTAATTTGTAGATTAATATAAGTCGAGAGAAAGGAAATACAAAGGATTCCTTTCCATTTTGTAAGAGAGAATGTGTGGCTAAAGGGTATCTTATAACATCTCAATGGAAAATTTGTAATTATTTAGGTATGTGTTATAACAATTAGCTTGATAATAAAATATATACTTATATATTTCGGCTTTCAATTCGTTTACAAATACATCAAACTATCATTAATAAGGTATATAGGGACAAATTTAGGGGGGGCCTCATAAGGGCCCTAGCGCTCCTTTCCCCCAAATCTTGAAAAAGATTAATTTTTAATAATTTAAGAAAAAGAAAAAAATATGTATGTTAAATATATATTTTAAAGAGCAAAATATAACATGAAATTATATATAGCTTAAGGGTTTGGCATTGAGTTTTATAAACATAAGTTCTTAGGTTCAATTCTTGGCATTTTACTTTTTTTATATGTATTTATTGCATCCTTTTACTTTTCATATATACATTTATTACCTAAAAAACATTAGTCCTTTTACATTTATTAACCTTTTTTATTGTAATTTTAATTAGTAATAGATAGTAGCAATAATTATATTTTTCATATTATAAATATTCTAGCCTTATCACATAAACTATTGTAAATAATACCAGTTGTGTGATTTCGTTTAGTTAATTTATTTTTACAATTAACGTTATGAAAATGAATGTGAATTATTGAATAATTGATTGAGTAATAACTTATGTTCAAAATAATATTTCTTTTTTTTAACATTGCTAATAAGATAATTAGACAAAGTTATTATAAAAAAGGATTGTATAATACTTTTATATATGACAATTTTTATTTTTCGCTGTATAGTAATTTCCTACTCAAATATTTTAATATGATCTATTTTTGCTAAAACCAAAACTTACATAAGTTCTATATATTAATGTAAATTTTTTTATAGATTAATAGTTAAATTTTATTTAGTACATATGCACAACAAAAAGGTAAAAACTTTATTCTTTTAACTTCTTATAAAGTGTGTTAATCAGCATTAATAATTTTTTAAAAGAATTTTTCTATTCTATTAAACTTTATCAATTGTTGCAAATTAAATTATTAACAAGATTCTTTAATATATATATATATATATATATATATATAAGATGTAATGTAATTATAACAATAATCAGATATTTTCCCATCTATAATTTTAATATTGATTTAATTAAGATAACTTTATCTACCCTCCCAATTATATCATCTTGGGTCTACCCTTGAATGCGTTTGGGATATGAAGTAACCATAAACTATTTAAATATACTTTTATGACGTGAGAACATTTAAGCAACTCAACTGTGGAAATTTTTTATTTTAGCCCCAAACACTTTTATCATATTACTTACCTCATCGTAAGGGTATACCACAATATCTTTTGAAATTTCAGAAGAAAACAAATTTAGCTAGTGTTTAGTTTAAATAGCATATTTAACCCCTGAGTTGTGTAATTAATATCTTTTTTTTATTTCTGTAATAATATAACAATGAGACATTGAGTTATTTTATTTTAATATTTTTGTTTTTCATATTTGTTATGAGTAAGAACATGCTAAACAAGAACCTTGACAGTGGTTACCATATAAAATAATAATCAATGTCCATAAGTTTAAGATCAATTATGTTGAGAAGGACTCAGAACTATTTTTCAATGGGAGGTTCAAGTGTAACAAGTTTTGGTATTGTGGTCAAGCTTACTTCCTGAAGACACCTCATGAGATGATTCAAAGGCTTTTCAAACTAGATTTATTCTACATTCAACATTAAGGACAAGGTCGTTTTCCACAAGAAGGGCCAACTATTATGCATAAGTCTAAGAGAAGTACACATGAATCTAAATGGTAGGAGGACTATACCATGATCAGTTATTATATAAGTTAAACGTACAAGTTTACTTTCATAGTTTATATACATAGATTGTACAAGTTAGTTAGAGATTGTAATTTTTAAAGATGACTTTAGAGCAAGAAAATAGAGAAAGATAGCAAATGTAACTAAAATGTAATAGACACTTAGAGGGATCTCATTATCGAGTATAAATAAAAGAAAAGAAAATAGAAAAGGGACTTTACGACCTACAAATGATGGTGCCTTAGTATTAAGAGCTTTAGTTTTGCTCGACAAGGTTGTTATCATCTCCCTTACCTCACAAGCTACAAATAAGAACTTAGGTTTATTAGTATATAGATTAATAGATTCATAAATACATACAAGAGAGATACTAGTGAAGTCAGAGTTTCATTTACTTATAAGGTTTGTACTTGAGGAGAGAGAGTGAGTGAGAAGGAGGCTTTCATACCTAACTTTAAATCACTCAAAAGGGCATGGTTTGTTTCTACATACATAACGGTACATCTTGGGGGTGACATGTATCGGCTGTTTTTAGATAATAAAAGGGTTAGGCAAACATCGATCAAACTAGTTTCCCTTAATTTATATCAACTTCCTATCTTATTTTGTATTTTAATCTATGTTGAAGCATCTTTTGTGTTGGTTTAATACCTAGTTTAAGTTAGTTTATCCTCTATGTTACACATGAATAGTTTAACGTAGAGAGTCTTACAACAGCTCTCAAGTATTGTGTGAGGCATTGTAAATTGTGTTTAGAAGTATCTTTCACCTTGTTCTTTTATGTTTAGTCATCATTTTTTAGAGAGATTTTTTAGTAGCTTCTAGGTGTGTATGTATGTTAAGTTCATGTCTTAAATTTACATGAGGCTTAGGCTTAAATGAGTATTTAAGTGAAGAATTAGGCAAAAGGTTTAGATGCTTGGATTCTTAATACCAAAGTTATTTTTTATCATGTCTACTAGAGTTTAAGTGTCTTGTACTATTATGTCTATAGGGTAAAGTATCAAAAGAAAGCATAAAAAACCTTAGGTTTTAGTTAAAGGAGATCATTTGTTTATGATAATGAGAGAATCAAATGTACTATTGTTGTGACACTATAGTAATATGTACGATCTTATTTATGGTTTTTAGTTTGTAGCTTCCTATGTATAATCATTATGCCATACTCTATTGAATGGATGTTATTTCTCTACTTTGTCATGTGCTTTGTGATTTGTGACCTAAAGTACATACCCCATTATAATAAATTGGAAATAAATTGAGATGGAGAGATCTAAGATTGTAGAAATTCAATATCTACATCACCCAAAAGGAGGCTATAAGTATGATAGTAAGAAATTTAATGGTTTTAAGAAATTTAGAATTATAAACATATAGATGTAGGGGAGCCTAGTGAAGTTATGCTTGAAGAAGATGGTTTTAAGAAATTCAGAATTATAAACATATAGATGTAGGGGAGCCTAGTGAAGTTATGCTTGAAGAAGGCTTTAGTTAAGTATACATAATCTATAGAGGATGAAAGTTAGTAGAATTCTATGAGAAGATCTTGATGGTAATCTTATTGAGCCTAACAAATAATATATTGGTCGAAATTCTAATAAAGAAGATGGTTTGTATGTTTGTAGAAGAAACTAGAAGAGTTTTTTATGTTTAAGTTTGTTGTTGACCAATTGATGTTGAAGTAAAGTTATATTAGCTTTGCATATAAAAGGATCATCAATGAGCTAACATATTTTAGAATTTTTGTCCCTTGTTAATAGTTTAAAAAATATTGATTTCAAGATTGAGGTTGCAAATGAAGCATTAATCATACTATGCTCTATACCATAATTATTTTGTGGGTTTAACGATAACATGACCTATGATGAACAATATTTTCGAAAGAAATGATTAAGAGTATTTGTTGAGCACAGACCAAAGCATGGTTGCACATGGTCCAATTCATAGAGATTGATCACATTCTAGTTATGGTAGTTTTAGAGAAGATATAAAAACTATTGTTATATCTTGTTGCCACTGAAAATGGAAGGGCTATGTGAAGTTTGAGTGCCTAGAGAGGAAAAACTAGAGTAATTAGAGTAAAATTCTAAATGATGTGATGGAGGCAAATTGATTGTTGTTGATGTAGCAGTTGTTGAGTCATAGGATGGTGAACTGCCACTTGAGTTGGATTGCTTTTGACATGTGTTATTAGAGAAACATGTGTTATTAGAGAAACATGTTCTAGACTTATGACCCTTTTAAAGTGCGCAGATGGGCAATGGTGAGAGGTCAATGATTGTTGGTGTAGGTAGGGACAAGTTGGACTACATAATGGGAAAATGTACTTTACATTATATTTGAGATATGTGTCATAAATGTTGTATGATGTTTTATCTCTTATTATGATGGATCGTGTTGGTTATTGTAGTATAATGCATTAGTAGCATGGATGCTTTACAAAATAATTGTTAAGATCGTGATTTTACCTTTATGATTTTATGGGTTTATGATTTTAAGAGCTCTTCCAAGTTAACTTAAGCATAAAATTGTTTTCATATAAACTCTAGTATAATTGTGAGTCTACACATTGAACTCAGTAGAGACTTATGTTCTTATCCGAGTCTACATATTTGATTTGCATGGCCTAAAATATTAAAACATAACTAGAAAGCCAATTAATTGTTAAGGCACCACATCGGTTTCCCTATCCCATTCCAATATTTTTTTTTTCTCTTTCTTTATCTCTTAGTCCCTTGTTTGATGTTTGTAACTTTCACTTAAGTTTTAGCTTCAACATCAACTTTTATGAGGAAATTTATTTATTTCAGTTTATATTATCAATGACTCAAATTAAGTTGAAAGGTTTGGCTCTTTCAATTCATTTCTTTTTCCAAATAAAATGATGGAAAAAGAATTTAGTTTTGATTTTACTTGTCATTCTTCTATACATATTATATAATATATTAAGAATTTTTTTATGGAAAAGGAACGTAATTTCGTTTTTTTATTTCCATAATATATTTCAAGTTTTTTATAATTACTTTAAGAATATTTAAAGTATTTAAAAGTTATTTATATAAGTTGTAGAAATTTACATTTTTATGATTTTATGTTTTGATTTTATGACCCTAAGTTTCCATTCCACAAAATCTCTAGCAATTATGGGTATAATCATGAGTTTGGCAGTCTTATTTGACGATGATGAGAGAAGTCAAGTCCATAAACTTATTTATATAGTAAGGACCACAACTTTGCAAGGCATATTAGTTCCTTGTAGTATAAGTTAGCAAGTATGGTTTTTACATTGAATATTAGGGTAAAGTTTGAATAAGAAAGCACAAGCTGGCTATATCACATAAAAGATAGTGTAGCACTAAGTCTTAAGGTGAACAAAATATGGAGGAAGGTAAAGCTTGTGAGATCTAGGAAGTACTTAGTGACATAGGAGCGTAGGTTGGGAAGAGAGAAGAGCTGTTGTAAGTGATGTTAGAATTATTAGCATATATGCAGAGTCGTGAAAATTCTAGATAAGGTAGAAATTTGTTGAATTTACATGTTGAACTTACCTAAGATTGGTGGTTTAGAAGAGTGTTTAGGCAAAAAAAATGAGCATATGTTTATTATGATTTCGTCTTCTTAATGCCTCATTTATCTCCAATTTGAGTATTAGAGTTTGAGTTCCTATACCTCTCTCTATATGTTATTATGTATATTGGTTGAATAGGAAAAAAGTAGAGAAAATTTTAAGGACATGGTTAGGGGAAGTTAGTGCTCTATAATTGTGGAAAAACCAATTGTACTAATGTTATTTATATTGTAGTGATTTGTTCAGTATTGTGTGTGTTTTTTTAACATTATTTCGTCTAGGGTTTTCGACAAAAATCTCTATGTTTAATTCTCTACTTACTAATTGTTTTTTCTATCGTAATTTAGGTGATTCGTCGATTAAACTCCAAATCCACATATGAACTTGTAATTAAAATTTTTTAATCCTATCTCGTTTGATATTAGCATATCATCGTTGCTTATTGGCTCATTTACCCAAATTAGAGTTTTCTATTTTAAAATTATCTATTACTATCTCTCCTCTTTATCTCTATTGATTTCATTGTGCTTTACTTAAACTGATCTTGGTATTTTTCCCTTGTGTGTTCCGATCATGTTACATGAGCTTCACATTTTCCATCCGCAATTTATAAATGTTTGCTTTCACTTATCGAATCTGCCCCTTCTTCAACTGCTAAAGCTAATCCAGACCAGATCGGTGGGTCCTAGTGTTTCCAGCTAACAAATTGCTGGCTGGAGAATTCCATCCTGGAATTTAATACCATCGGGGGAAACTTCCCTTAACGTACATAACCAGTAATGAGATGGTACTGGTCCTTTGGATCCCTACATAATACATATGCATGTTGTATTAGTTAAAGAATACCCTAGAAGGGTCCCAACAATGATTTGGTAGCTCTAAGAGTCGTTACAGCATTTTACTTGGTATCGTCCTAAAAAATATTTAATAATATTAATATATTATGAGAATTAATTAATAATATATAAGTATTAATAATAATATTTATTGTTTTTAAATAATTACTATTTATAATTTTACAAATTAAAATTTTATTAATAATTATATGTTTATTAAAGTTTCTGTCGTATGGTCTCCATTTTGACAGATCAAACAATTTAAAATACACGACCGACCATACCCGCCACTGCATGGCCAGGTCCTTTTCCTCTTTCGTGGAAACCTTTGCTTAACCAGGACGCTGGACCATTTTATAAACATCCAGCACTGTTTGCCATATCTCCAGGAAATTGTATTCTTGCTGTGGACGAAGTCGTTGAGATAACAACATAGAACTCCTCCTCGTTTTGCCCAATAGTTTCTTGAAGTGTATTCTTCTATATTCTGCAGTCTAGATCAGTAGAGCTGCAAAATGATACAAATTTAGCAATTTTTAAATAGTAGTAGATCGTACCACTAATTGAAATTATTACGGAGAAGTAATTTACTATATCAGCTTTTAAAATTAAAACTTTATTCAGAAATTCTGTAAAAAAAAAGGGAACTTAGGAAATTGTCTGGGTATTTGACCAAATATCTTCGTCTATGTCATCATATAGAACCTAATCACTAAAATAGTCCGAGAGGACGGTTTTGAGTAACATATTTTTTCTCAGCAAGAAGCAGAATCGAAAAACATATATATAGATAGATAGATATATGCTATAATCTACACTTGGCGTTGATCAGACTAGAGCAGACTAAAAAAGAAATGAAGAGAAATTCCAAAGAGAGAGAAGACTCTCTAAATAGAATAGGTTTAATTTTCGGTCTCTTTCTTTCTTTCACGGGTTGGCAATCAGAGACCACTATTTATAATGTTTTACAGAATATTACGATAAAGATGACCTATGTTAACGGGGCATTATTGATAATATGTCTTTTTCATGCATCTCTTATGGAGGCTCCCAAGTTAGAATTTAGATTTTCAAGTGGAGGTATACACGCAACATGGCGTGTCTCGGCTGTCCCAGCAAACAAAGAAAAACAAAGACATCTCTCTCTCTCTCTCTCTCTCTCTCTCTCTCTCTCCGCGCACTCGGGCGGCCTTCACATGTGTTCTGAGTTTCATGCTCAAAGGTCTTCATAATGCAATGTAAAAGTTAAGAGCCTGATTGGATATTTTCAGGTCATATTTGGCTCAAAACGGCTCAAAGAACTCACACGATGCCATTAGACTGTATAATAGTGAGAAAGAGAGGACGAAATTAAAAATCATTGTACCCATAAGTCAATGTTTCATACATCCTTTAAACTTCCTGAATAATGAGTTATCCATACTAAAGAAGTTATAAAATCGTTCATTTTAATTACTACCCATAAACCCATCATTAAAAACTCCCATTGTGATGTTTTAGAAACATTGACAAGAGTATAGGAAAGTAAAGCCACATTTTCCAAAGTTTTAGAAAAGGAAAAACACTATATGGAAATTTTAGGGGATGTAACAGTATTTGACCTTAGTTTAAGGATGAAATTGTATATATATATATATATATATATATTTCCAATAAAAATGTGTTAGGTATAAAATTGTATTCCTTCCTAGTTAGAGAATAATTTCAGTATCATGTTATAGATTTGTCATATGTATGTGTGCGCATGTACCAGTAAGAGTGACAAAGACCTTCTACTTATTGGTATAGGATAATAGGTAAGATTGTGTGTGGTTGCTATCCGACAAATGAGTCATTGGAGCCACCCTTCCAATGTGGGATCACACGACCTTCTAATATATTAGCAATACATGTTATTAAATTAATCTAATACAGCATTTAAAGTTTTAGCAAAACATATTTTTCATGAATAGTGCTCTCTCGATATGTTCCTGGAAAGACTTATTTGTGCAAATTCCCCCTAAACTAATAAAGAGAACTTGACAAAATTGTTACACATGAGATTGAGTACAATTTTACAAAGAAATGCCCTACTTGCTTCACGAGATGAAATGGAAAATATATACAATATTATTTGATCGAATAGTTGACTTAGCTCCTTATTGTTGGAATAAAACCTCCAATTAGTTGGCATATATTTAGGAAAAGCAAACAAGAGATAACACATCTTATTTTTAACTAAAGATTTTGAATAGCTACGGTAAGTTCAAGTAAATTATGTTTCTTTTCTTACTTGAAGAAAGATGATTGAAAAAATTCAAATCATGGTCATTGAATTTCTATATAATTGATATCTTTTACTTTGGATGAGATCTCAATTCTAGTGATGTTTTCATTAGATATCTTATAAGTAGGATCCATTTTCTTTTTTTTGATTTGGTTCCTCTACTATTGCATATGATTTCATCCAGTTTTCCATCTGTCGTCTCCAAAATCTAGTTGAATGAGAATGTTAGACTTGGGCTTGAAATTTGCAAAAGAAGACATCGTGAGAAGATGTTGATAGTTTGTCTAGTGTTGATATTCTAATACTTAATTAAGTTAGCAAGGACTTGAAAATAATGGACATAAAGGCTAAGATTCGGTCCCTTACATGTAGGGGGTGACTGCTTATTAATAGTTGCGATGATGTTGCTAAATCAACAAAATGATATGCTCGGATCTTGCCTAAATAGGAAAGTCTATCTTTTCTATTTTTGGCAAGTTTGAGATCTACAAAGAAAATGTGACGACTAATATGGGTCTCCTTTATAGTTTGGTTACTTTACCTATGCCCATATTCAATTATCATTTGAGCTTCAAGAGCTAACTCTCGACCCTTAAAGGCATTTAGACATAGAGATCACAAGAAAGCTCTAGCTTTGTGAAGTTAAGTCTCGACTTAAGTAAGGTTGGTACCCCATGGAGTTATGTATGGGTCGGATCAATTGGAGAAGCAATTAAGTCCAGATCTATAGGGTTTTTGGCATGTCGATCTACAAGGTGAAAAGGTTAGAATGGGCTTTAGGGGGTCTTAGCCCAACTTTACCTATCAACATTATTCATATATGGTAAATAACTTTTAGTTTGTTCAAAGTGCACAAAATTGAAAACTCTAATTTGAATAAGTTATAGTTTATATTTGTATGTATTGTAAACCTTAAATTTTAATTAAAGCTAAATCGCAAACTAAACTTATTACAAAGAGAACCCAATTTAGAGACCCTAATTTTTGGTGTTAAAGTGATTTTTCCAACTTTAGAATTTGACAGGCGAAGACAATGGCTATGGATTATATTCCAATAATTCTACCGACCACCAGTTCTCAAGACTCGTCTAACAAACCAATCTTAATTATAGAATTCAATCATAAGATAAAAAGAAATATTTAGAAATCAATGGCTTTCTTTATCAATGTGAGAAAGATTATAATGCAAATATAACAGTAAATAAAAGCGAAAGAGAAAAGAGGTATGAAATTTTTACGTGCTAAACTCTATATGAACTACATTAAATAAAACACAAGGAGCAGGGTCGAAAAATTCTCTCAATCGAAACGAGAGAAAAATAAAAAAAAAGTAGTAGAGAGATCGGTTCAATATAGAAATAAATATAAGTTCCATAACCTTTTTGAAACTTAGCAAATATGGAATTTCAATGTAATTTAATTTTCTATATGAAAACCCAA
Source organism: Lumnitzera racemosa (assembly GCA_024138005.1). Taxonomy (NCBI): domain Eukaryota; kingdom Viridiplantae; phylum Streptophyta; class Magnoliopsida; order Myrtales; family Combretaceae; genus Lumnitzera; species Lumnitzera racemosa. The sequence continues at coordinate 29,386,807 of JAMXBC010000010.1, forward strand.
ATAATTTATGTGATCAAAATCAATGAAGTTAAAATAAAAAATGGACACGACCAGATGTACCTATCTAGTTCGTTAAAAATATAAAAATTTCTTGGATACTGCAAAATTCTTGCACCGGAAGACCCTGCACAAATATGCATGAATCTAAATATAAGTAGGCTACAAATTTGATCATTGATGGACAGCAAAATACTTAAGAGCGGTAGTAAATTGACGGGTCACGTTCATATCTTTATATCGTGTTTTCCACCATCTTTTGTTATCAAAAGAAATGATTCATGTAAAGTTGCCAAAGTAAAATTGCAATCACATCATCAAACATGAAATTGAATCGAAATCACTAATAAATAGTTTTTTTTTTTTAGCCAAACACTAATAAATAGTTTAAAATATGCCGAATGTGTGTCGTATCATTTGCAAGGTTTTCTCTCTATAATTATGTTCCTAAGTGTTATATCTACGTATTATCATGTACTACTAGCAATTGTAACTCTTAGATTTATTGGTATGGGTTGGTAATTCTGCATGAACCGATCTACTGTCAACTTCGATTAATTGAGCTATGGATCCACTGAATTTTAATCGCTTGGTTTTGACCGTTATCTCTTTAGTAGCACTCATGATCAGGTTCAACAATCTTCAATGGAGTTCACACTTTGGTTACTGAATGAGCCTGTTTCACTAATTCATTTATAAATGTGTTAATGTTGTATACGACACTTAAAACCTGTTTATAAATTTGTGAGCTCATTTGGTATTAGTGATTTTTAATATTTCTTCCAAGTTCTAATCCTGTATTCTAATGAAAAGATCAAAGTGGAAATTTGAGGGTTCTTAATAGAGGACCCCTTCTATTATTTTATTTTTTTCTCCTTAATGTTAACTATTTTGTTTAGATTCTATATTGTAGACCCTATATAAATAATTTAACGTAATGTTAAGAGACTTTTTTTAAGAATTTCGTAAACGAAGGGGAAATTTTTTTAAACAAAATAGGCCTTCAAAATGTGAATTTGACAATTTAAAAATTCGATTAGAATACTTAGAATTAAAGATGGCTTAGTAAATGGATTGAGTTAATATTCAAATCTGCATAAAGCATAACATCAAACACAACACCTAATACAAAACGCCAGCTCCATTTAACTTTGTTACTTTCCACTTGAAGCTTGTCCTTTGGCCTACGAGATGTACTCCACACAAGTAAATCAAATCGAAACCTCGAAACCAATTAAAAGACCAAAATATATTAAGAAAATGAACACGTGTTCCTCTTTCAAAGCTGCAAACCCCAATTCTCACTGAATTTATATCCTAATATAAATCATCCAAATGCTTTGATGGTGTTCGTATATTATTTCTACGAATGAAGACGAAATAAGCTCATCATCAGCATTCAGCCAGGATAGAGGTTTTTAGTGAAAACTTTTCAACACACGATGCTGTTTCAGGAGAAAAAGTGTGCATCACGAATACAAATCCAAACGAAAAGGATCATAAAATCCTTATCCATGATTTCTCAATCCCAAGTTCCAACACTACACCCCTCAACTTGTAAGAACACTTGAATCTGAAGCAGCAAACGTTAGGACCCATCTACTGCGTTCCATCTGTTGGTCCCCATCTCACATGTTATTATATCATATAACACAGTTGTCAAGTTGCGACATGAAGGAAAAGCAATGTTTTTATAAACAATTGAGAAAATAGGCTTAACCTGCAACCCTAGGGACAATCAAATAGACATATTGGAACCTAAAATAATGCAATAAAATGTCTCTAAATTGAAAAGAGAAAATATATAGTAATGAAAACAGTCGCCGGCACTAGCAATTGTTGGCTCAGTTCGCTAATAGACCAAGCACGCGTAGATGCTCTAGTCTCAGGTTAGGGATTTTAATCTCGTCAAATATATCGATAGATTCTGTGTTGAGGGTTATCATTTAGGAGAAAAGATTCAATGTATCGATACATAAGACAAAAGATCCAATAGCAACGATATATTATGCGAATTGATAATATATTATAGTACTTTGTTTTAAAAAAAATTATTATATATGATTTTACATGTTAAAATTAATGGTATTTATGAGAGAATAAAATTGAAAAAATCGATATTTGAAGGTAAATTGAATTAAGATATTAATATTTTAAAAAATTTAAATAACGAATGACGTTTTATAAAGTAATTTACACAAGATATCAATACTTTAAATAATTTAAATAAAGAATTAATAGTTTACAAGTAATTTATACAAAGATATCAATATTTTAAATAATTTAAATAAAGAATTAATAGTTTACAAAATAGTAGAAGTAATTTTATGAAATGAATAAAAAATTATAGTTTTATAATAACAGAATCTTTTATTTGAATTGAAATATTAATTTTTTATTTGAATATTTGAATATTTTGATCTCTTATTTAATTGGTCTAAACGTGATTTTCTCCGATTTAATTCTCTTATTTATTTATTTTTTCACGTTATCTGCGGAAATTAGACGAGAGTGAAAAAGAAAAGGAAGTAGTCCCCGGCACGCCAAATTAAAAAATGCCAATGGAGGTTGAATCACTAGACAAGCTTTACGTAATCTGCCACCATTATTCCACTTGACTGTGACGACCCCTTCCACTAAGGACCACTCAGATAGTCTTGAGTCCTTTCTCACTACTGTTCCATTGCTTTTTTTGTTTGTGGTGTCCACATGAACATCATAAGCAACGGCTCTTGGTCTTTACCTCTAACCTTATCTCCTTATCTTCAATTGTCTGTCTAACTGCCCAAGTGCAAATATAGGACCAGCTCTTGCTTCTTTTCTTGGTCTTCGCTTCCCATTTTTCCCATCAAGTTGATTAATTATACCCCAAAGACCATCTGCCTCATCAATACAAATTCTCATTTGACTACTTTTTTGCAAGTCGAATTATGGAGTTAGGAAAATGATCCATCTTTGAAAACAATTGAGCACGGTACCTTGCCCGCTTCGTAACGTGCTACTGTAATAATTAATTAATAAAAAATTCGATAGTGACAAAAATGACATGACATAATATAGAAGGATATCTTCCTCCAAACAGCATGAATCTCATAATTTCATTCTCTCCAAGTATAATCATATCAACTAAGCCCAAAGGTAACCGGGAAATCCTAGCTAAAAGTTGCATAGAATCACTAATCAGGGAAAGAGGAAGAACAAACTTAGTAATTTAAGGTAAAACAGGCTTTAGTTTTAGCCCCTGTATTGTTACAGCTCATAAAAAACAAAACAAAGGACAAACTTGCAGCTCCACATCATCGTCCCTTGGGTTTCTTCTGCAAACACAAATGATTCATGATTTCTTTGTGTCTCCTTTTACTCGAATCAAACAAATTAGAGGATATAAAAACCAGAGATATATCACCAGAGTTTGGGTGAATCTCCAGCTCAGAAAAAAAGAAGCAGTACCAACCTAGCTAGTAAGAGCAAGCATTAATTATACAAAAGAAAAGGAAAAAAATAAATAAATACTATACCATTCTACTCATCATCCGAATCCTCAGATTTAGGGTACTCATTCAAATCAGGTTTCTCCGAAATAACTCGACTCGAATTCGACTCGGACGGTGCATGTGAAGCGGCTTGTAAGGCATCCACTCTTGCTCCAACCTCCGTAGCTTTCTTCCTTATGGAAGCGGCGGACAAGTCCCGCAGATCGTTTTCTTCAAAAATAAGCTCTGGAAAGTTAAGCCTAGCCGATGGCCCACGGAGGTAGAAGACGGCGGTGTCATAAGCGCGTGCCGCCGCCATGGGAGTGGTGTAGGAACCCAGCCATATCCTAGACCTCTTGTTAGGTTCTCTAATTTCAGCAACCCACTTGCCCCACTTCCTCATCCTTATTCCTCGGTAGGGTTTCTCTTGATTATTACTGTTGGACTGATGGTGGTGCTGCTGCTGATGAGGTAGCTGTCGTCTGGGTTTTCGCTTTGCATCGGTCGAAGTTGTACTTGAAGTTGTCGCTGAACAACATGTACTTTCCATGAGTAACAAGTACTATGTTAGGAAAAACTAGATAATAATTCCCTATAAAATCTAGAATTATAAAATTATTGTCTTGGAGGTACGTACTTTATGAAACTAGGGATGATGGAGTAATTGAAAGAATCTTCAAGTGTTTTTGGTGGAAGTGAGAATGGAATTAAATCCGTGAAATTAAAAAAACGTATGATTGCCTCATAGGCAGAAGGAAGGGGTACGGGCTTATTTTGGGGAATAAATTTATAGAAACGAGGGGGGAATAGGCACTCAACAATGTCCTACTTGGCTGCTAGTCTGTCGTCTGGGGACGGCCGCCACGTTAAGCTTCTTTTAGGATAAAACCAAACTCGGCCGACATAACGCATCGCTCCAAACTCTCTCTACTTACCCGCAATTTAATGTACAGTGGTAGTGGTATTCTTAATTGGATGGCCTAGACGACGATTGGATATGGTTCCTTAATCGGTGATGCTGTATTATTTCTCTATACATATCGCTTATAATACGTTTAATTGGTTTTATAAAGGTAGAAGAAAATTAATTTTTTTTATCAAACTATCTGTACATTTGATTAACAACATAAGTATTATATACAATTGCTATTACGAAAAAATAAAGATTTATAATTTCTTTATAAGACCAAGTAATTAGCCGTTTTTCTTTTATTTTCTTTTAACATATTTTCATATTTATTCAAAGACAATAAATGGATTACAATTGATGAGCATACCTGTCTATTTCATTCCTTTAGAATTGTGACTCCTTCCTTTTATTTTTGGCAACTTAAAGAATTACCATTCAATTCCCACTTTTTTTTCAAATCCACGAACCAATCTAACTATTAGTTTAACTAGCTAATTTATTTGTATTTTAGTTTTCTCGACAATACTATATTTTGTAGGAGTGAGAGAGTTAAATGTGATTTATTTCATTCCTAGCATAGTTGTTAAAATCACGACTATATCCATACAATTATATGAGTTTACAATTTTAAGAGATTTTTTTGAGTTTACTACACCATAAAATTTTTTTCATATAAAAACTTAAGTTTTAATTAATTTTACATGTTTCTAATCGAGTTTATAAATTCTACAAATCTAAATTGAATGGAAAAAAAAACAATAATACAACCATGCTTCTACTAACCTATTGACTATTGGAACATTAAACTATCTTCACCATCCTATTCTAATTTTATTCCTCATTGTCTCTCTCTCTCTCTTAATCGCTAGTTTGATATTCATAACATTCATTTAGGTTCCAGTTTCAATATATTAGTTTATAAGGAAAACTATGTATTTAAATTTACATTATTAATAACTTAAAATAAATTGAAACATTTGGTTCTTTTTAATTCATCTTTTGTCCTAAAAAAATAATGAAAAAAAAATAGTTTCAACCCTGATTATCATTCTTTACTAAATGTTGGACTGTAGATAAAAAAATTTTGATAGAAAAAGTATTTAATTTCTTTACTTCTTTTATTTCAATCATATACTGCAAGTTTTTTATTTATAACTAATATAAGTATATGTATAGTTTTTTAAAACTATTTTATATAAGTTGTAGAAACTTATACATATACATTCCGATATAACATTTTGATTCCTAAAATAGTATTGGTATTTTATAGAACTAGACTAAATAAAAATTTAAAACCTGGATAAATATGGACAAAAAAGATACCAGTTATTGCTCTTAAAATTAGGTGTAATAATAAATCATTTTTTTTTTTAATTTAGATCCACTATAGTTTGCCTTGCACATGCAATTATGCCCAACCGTGGTTTGGTTTGGCCTATAGCCCAGTATTGACGTAGATATTTATACTAGCAAATTGGAACCCATACGATTGTTAAGGTCTATGGATTCAACCACTCATGTTTGTTGACATTAAAAAAAAAAAAAAGACATAAACGGTCCTATCCATGCTGCATTTGCAACATCCTATCCCTAACCCATTCATTTATCACAACACATACACAAACATATATAAAACACATACACAAATAGCCCTGTCCCTTTTCTCCTTTTCAATAAATGCATGTACATAAGCAAGCATGTATGGATACCTATTTTTGCACAAACATAAGCACAAGCTATGGTAACAAGAATTATGTACTTTTGCCCTACCTCTCTTAAAAATTGTTTCAACCTTTTAATATTTTTCTTGAAGTTATAAATTTTACTAGTTCTCTATGATGTTAGCATTACAATATATATTAGCATCCTTTTAAGTGATACATTTATATATTCTATTTAGAAACCTTAAACTATAAAAAGAGGTGATTGGACTAAAGGTGATAAAAGAAGTTAGGAATTATAGAGACAGGTAGAAGTTAACTATTATGATGACACATTTATTTCACTTTTAACACTACATGGCACGTGTAAGCTTTTAATTGAATATATGGAAAATATTCACAGTTAAATATGTGTTGCAAAACGTGTTTTAATCTCTTTTTTTGGTGCTCTATTATATTGGTTGCATGCAAATGGCCACCGATCCTATTTTTCATATATTTTCTTTTATTCTCTAATTCACTCCATATTCGATACTTTGAACAAGTGTATTACTCAAAAAAAAAAAAAAAAGAAACAAAGAAAGAAAGAAAGAAAAAAAGAAAGAAAAAGGGCTTAACTAACATTGAAGTTTGAGTGGTGGATATGAAGTAGATTATGTGGTAAGAAAATCCATTCAAGATGAAGAGAATAAATGCTTGAATGAAACCGATACATGTAGTTGGACAAAAGAGATGGCAACACAGTTTATAATACTTATCTAACTGTGAATATTTTTCATGCATTAAAACATAATTTCATGGTAACATTGAAACTAGGATGGTATCAAATTAATTGTCTTCTTTGCGTGTCTTTAGCTTGACTTTTTAATCAACTTAACTCTAATCAACAGTTCTAATAGACTAATAATTTTAGGAAAACAATACAATAATAGTGATTGCAACATAAGTTATTAGAAATTTTCATAATGTTTGTTACTTTACATTATTTTAGTTATTTTATTTTGTTATTCTATAACTTTTTCATGTCATGATGGTAATACAACCTTATTTACCTTTGGAATTGAAATATCTAGTAAAGGTAGTGTTGCTCTCATATACATAGATGTTACAATAAATAAATAAATAAATTTTATATGAGAGGAATGGATAAATAATGTTATTTTGCTCCTAGACTAAGGCACTTGCTCCAACACATGCTATATTGTTTTCTTGTGATGGATTACCCAAATTCAGAGTTGGGACTACACATCTCCTATTTTTTTTTTTTACTACCTTTCCTAGCATTTCGTAGGCAATAAGCATAATTATGTTCCTCCTGTTTACACAAGCCACATCAAACTTGTTTCTTGGTTGCTTCAATTGCTGGTTAGATGAACCTTTTGCTCAAATGAATTTTGGATCCTTAATCCGCCCTATCTAACATAGTAAAGTGAAGTATAGTAAGAAAGTACAAATGTAACAGGGAAAAAGATATAAGGGTATGGGAGTCTTACTATCTTTAGCACTATTGGGTGTTGGAATGGCATCTACATCATCTAAAGCTTCTTGCATCTCCAAGGTCAAGCTTATGATCTCCTTCATTACCGAAAAACAGCTAGCTCCAATTTTGACCCTAAATCACACATTACTTGGCTAACAGGTGATAGTACGACATATTGAACTTATTCTATCCATGATTACATCTTTAATGGCTCATACAACTCCATCATCGCCATGAATGCTCTTTGCTAATTTCGTTTACCATGGCGATATTAGGTTTTGGGGTATATTATTAATAAACTCTAATTTAAGCACACGAAAGGTATGGCTACATGAAAATATAGTAATCTTAAAGTATTGACAGTTACAATTAATATACTAGTCCAAATTTTTTAATGTCACTGTTACAAATCTAGAGGGGTGCTCATAATAACGTAGAGTGTGAATGGTTACCTAGATTCTTTATCATTGTGAAGGTAAGGAATCAACAAGGCCTCCCGTTTAATCTCTAACCTCACTTTTTTGAAGAATGCCCTTATGTATATGAATGTCATATGGTCTTCAAAACCCTTTAGCACAATATATAGAACTGGTTTGTGTATGTGCTCTCGTAATCAGCTTTCAATTTTGCATGTATCAAATTGGCTAAACATTCTCTCAAAGTACCAAACAAATTAGTACATCAAATACATCTTAGATACAGAATAAATCACCTTTATAAACGAATGATATCCCTCACATCTCTGGATACTCTACATAAAAGCTCAAAAGTTTCCCCTTAAATATGCATGTGCCCAAGATGACCACTTCTAATATAGCTCCTTCATCTAATCATTACTTTCAAGATCATGCCTTTCAGGAATATCTCTTCATACCGGTTTGAATTTATCGATAGAGTCTATATCAAACATGCATCTCTTGAAATCTCAAAGGAGCCCATCCTTATAAGCATGAGACATTGCATTACTCTTAAGGTACCATGAACAAGGGCAGTGTTGTACCTGAGGACAATCAACAATAGTAGCTACCCAAGTTGCCTTATCCTCATCAATAATTATTGACATAAACCTTTTACCTATCATTATACGTCTAAACACCTCACGTAACTAGGTATATGCCTCTTTCGTCTTGTCATCTAACAATACATTATTAAAGATGTAAGATTGATGGTAATGGTTAACATCGAGTAATATAAGCAATGGCATTAGGTACCTATTGGATCGATATGTAGAGTCAAAAGTAATAGCATCTTCAAAATACGCATAGTTGAGTTGACATGTGGAGTCTAACCAAAACATTTGACTAAGTTGCCCTTCATTCATAATATACTTATAAAATAACCTAAAATCAGTTTCCTTTTTGCTTACCTGGAATGCTAAGGTTACCTCAACATCACCTTTAAGAGTATTTATCCACTTTTGGTTATTGATGTAATTGTATAGGTCTTTCTTTGTAAATCCAACTTTCTCGGAACCACTAGCTTAATGAGCTAGATATTCCATTATATCAAGTAGTAAGAGTAAAATTTAACATGCTCTTGATTTGAGCCTAATTAGCATTTGAAACACACCTATTTGAATTTAAGAAGAAACTCTATGATGGCAACACAAGCTTGTGATTATGCTCAGTCTTTATTGTTGAGACCTCTTACAGTCTATCTTGCTCTACAAGTTTTACTTTAAATATAGCTAAACAACTAATTCTAGTCAATACCCTTTCCTTTTCTAACTCGATCGTTCCTATCAAGGTGTTGTTGACCCTTCAAATCTTCCTTGTAACACACCCATAGACACATTTTCACCTAGTTCAAATCATTTTTTTAACTATCACACAAATGAGTACCAAATCTATTTATAGTAGCACACCTATTGTAGAATTCTCCTATTGCTAAAAAAGATGCAAACACTTTATCAACTAGATACTTAATTGAATTTAGATTTATATGGGATAACAAATTATCAATGGTGATCACATTCCTACACTAAATAGAATCATTGCTTCCACCATCACCTGGGAAATAGAATTTCATGTACTTTATCATAACCAATGTCAATTTCAATATCACGGTCATGAATATCTCATTCATCTTCATTAGCACCACCAAAATCAACTGCATGCTTACTAGAATCCATATAGGATTTTGAAGTTGCAAATTGTGTGTTTCCTATCAAAGGGAGAGGACCATATTTAGAAAGAAATCGATTTGTGCAATAAGTTTTTGTCTTAATTTTAAAACTATTACTATTGAGAATTTAGTAACCATGCAAAAAACTATTGATAGTACCCTTCATTTCATTAAACTTGAGCTTATATATAATTAAACATGACCTATCACAATATCTTTATGTAAGTTTATGGTAATTCAATGCCTTTATCAATGGATAGAAATAAGAAGACTACGATGTTTTGACTTTATTCACAAAGAATTGCATTCAAAACAAGGGAATGCTTAAACCATAATGGTAAAATAATAAGATTTATAGTAAAAAAAATAAAGATGTATATAAAAATATATTTATACTTTCACATGTATGTGCTGAAAAATCATTATATTCGTATGTATAAATTTTTAATACCATATATCACTATGATAACATTGTAATATTATAGTGTACTATTTTTATTACACAATTATATATAGTGTATTAACATGATTTATATAGAACCATTATATGATCTTAGTGTTATAGCATACAATTTGGAACATTGAATTTATTTAATATTAAAACATTATATCTATTTATTACAATATCATTACAAATATAAATTTATAAATATATACAGGGCTAAAACACCACACTTATATCAAATTATATAGTGATTATATAGAATAATTATATGGTAATACTATTATAAAATAAAATTTGCAACATTGTATCACATAAAATAACCATATGATTTGTTTACAATATGAATTATGCACATTCTTACTATACTATTAAACTAAAGTTGTATTATAGAGTTATGTATAATATGTTAACTACATGTACCATTAATCACAATTTCTAAATATTAGACAATACTAGTACTAATTATGTGCACGGTTTGTATATTAATTATAAATATACCCTAAGGTACACATTTTGGAGAACATTTTTTGTAATTTCTACAATAATGCATGTATACTATTATTTGTGAGGTTTTATATTAATTATAAAAATGCACTAATAGAATTATGTATGCATTATGTAGAATATTTTTCATAATTTATATGAATTGTGAATCTATATTATACATTGTATGGCATATTTACAAAAATATGTATGCATTACATCTATACAAATTGTATGTATGAATTTTAGATGATATAAGTTTTGTATTTTATGTAAATCACTGCTCAAGAATATATATGGTATAGTATATAGATAATGACATATGAGGATTACATTCATACTAATCACATATACAATATATATATATATATATATATATAATACATACGGGGATTATGTAGTATAGGATTTCTATCAATCACAAAAGCAATATATGAAGTAATTAATAATGATAGTATGTGGACAATATATAAATTATTTTGTTTGTAGACTAATTGTCTAAAATCTTTTCTCTTAGTTTATGTGAATTGCATATAAATAATTTAAATCTTAAACTTAAGAAAAACTATTGAAAAAATTCTTTAAAGGAAATAAAGAATAGGGGAATATATTGTAAAAAGGTAGAGAGAGAAAAATACTATTAATAAAAATAGAGGAAATATTACTAAAGGGAGGAGGGGGGAAGGGTGTTTTGGTTAATCTGGTATGGCAGGTTATAAGAGGCAAAGCTAACGTTAGGATAGAAAAATTCACAAATGTAATAAAGTTAGGGAAATAAGATTATTAAATATTAAAAGATATTAAATAGTATATATAAATAAAAGATAAAGCAGAAAAGAATAATTGGCTATACTTTCTAGCCATTTGGCTTGAGCAAAGAGAAGGAAAAATTTTACAAAAATAATTTATGTTCGGGGATTTTGTATATAAGTGACTTATATTTTTTATTTTGATAAACACACAACAAATGTTTTATAACTATTTGTTAATTTCAAATAAGAACACATATTAGCTTCTAATTGGTCAAAATAAATAAATTGATTTATTAAATATATTCAATTTTATAACAAATTAAAGGAAAAAAGAAAAAATTCGAGAAAAAAAGCCAGTGAGATACTTACAAACTCTTACTAGCTACCTAAGTGCAACAATTAATTGGAACACCCTCATTCTTTTGGAGGTCAATGATCTACTCTTATAAGTGAACTTGTGTAGCTTATTGATGTAGTGGGCAACTAGCTGTCACCTAAAGTGTAAAAAAAAGAGAGAAAGAAAGAAAACTAAATGGAGTTATATAATTGGGTCATACGTAGGGAAAAAGTATCTAACAAAGACAAGATGAAAAAAAAAAATGGTCATACGTAAGGAAAAAGTATTTGCATGTAAAAGAAGAAGAATAGACCATGAAAACCTGATTAAGTTTTTTTTTTTTTTTTTTGCCAAAATACGGAGTTAATACGCATATAGTAATGTTACAAAAACTGTATCACTAAATAATAAAACATATTAAAAGAACATAAATATTAGAAAAAATTAAAAGTAAAAAAGAAAAAGAAAAAGAAAAGGATGAATGGTTATACTTTTTAGTCATCTAGTAGAAGTGTTAAAGATATCAAACACGATGGACTGCATATAGTTTTCCTAGAAAATAAAATTATTAAGAAAAAATACTTTTGAGCCACATGATATGTTAAGAGTCTATTATGCACTTCATAAACTTTTCAAAGAAAAGCATAAAAAGAGGATGCCTTCACTAGTATAATAAATTATGTAATACACTAGTTATGAAGGCAAACTCCCTCTGAGCATAAATTATCTCATGATTCAATTATCTTGGGGTTGACTAATATTAATGTACCAAAAAATGCAATTTTCCATAAATGAAGGATTGGTTAGAAGGGCACACATGTTAAAGATCACCTTGAAGAATGAAGAAAGCTCATTTAGCAATGTGAACCTCCCTTATATCTAAGCCCACAAATATCCAAGAAATAAGATATACAAAGCTAAGCACATCCTAGTATCTCGAATGCTAAAAGGAATTCATAAGTGAATCCCCTAATCTTAGAAATGAGAAGGTTAGAGAACTAAACTTGTATAGCACTTCTTATAGTTTTAACATACCAAGTGAAGCATTACATTGAAGAAGTAATGGCTCCTTTGAAGTCATCTTTGAGTCTCAAAATGCAAAAACTTCAAGTAGTTAGAGTACTTCATCAGTTATATTTGAGTGAATATGTTACTATGACAGCTTAAACTATCAAAGCTTGAAGACACAATAAAAGATTTAAAATAGCGCTCATGCATAGAATGCACACAAATATCTACATATATATATATATATATACATATACATACATAGATTTTAACCCAAGCATAAACAATGGAGCATTAAGAAATCAAGTGAAATCCAATATTTGAAATAATTTGATCAGTAAATAACATTATTGCAATTTATTGCTAAAGAAATGCCTAAAGAATTATTGCTGCTAGGCATAGAGGGGGAGGTCGTAAGCATATATATTATAAAATCAATTTTTGATGAAATGAAAAAATATACATGATAGAATCTTAAATATAGAATACAACCCTAATCATAATGCATAAATTTATCTCATACACTGTGGTGACGGTGAGAACGGATATATTTTACATCCTATGGTGGCTATAATTAGAGATACCATATATGTATATATATGTGTGTGTGCATACATTTACACATGTATACGTGTACGAGGATAATTTTTATTTCTATTTGAATAAGCCACATAAAGATGATAAGATCTTATAGAAGGCTATTTTAGTGATTTAATATCGTTGACCAATTTAATAGGCTAGCAATAAGGTCTAAGAAATTGAGTTTAATTAAGAATGTCCTAAATAGATCTAGCTTTGGAGGCTTAGACTAGGGACTATTGAACCAATTTTTCAACTTTCAATCATCGTCATCTTGTGTACAAAAAATAGACTTGGAAATAAATCTTTTTTAGTCCATTTGGGCCTCATTATGCTTTAATAAGCCTTTAATAAGGCTTAATAAAGGCCCATTTATTTTAAAAGGATGTAGGCTTCTATACATGAAAGATGGACTTATCTTATAAGCAATTGAGCCTAATAAAGCCGAAGGCTAAGTCAAAGGTCCATGCAATATATAAGAAATAAAGGCTTTAATTTAAGCCATCTATTGCTAAAAATTGATCTAATAATGCCTATCTACAACTTGTTTGGCCTATCCATATCAAATTGATCTAATGATCAAGATAAAAAGCCAAATATATATATATATATATATATATATGAGCCTCCTCTTCATTTAGATTATTTGAATCATTGGTAAGCTTTGCCAACCAAACATTAGAAATCATCAAGAACAAGTAAATAACACCTCAAGTATATTATATTCAATCTACTATCACATGCATACTCTAAGAATTTGAGTTTGCATTTCCTTTTCCCATGCTTCTCTCTATGACATCTCTCCAAGTCTTATTAGATCAAGAAGTCTCTACTTATTGCATGTGAATGGCTAGTTGTAATAACCCATATTATAGATCATACTCTTAAGATGATCGGTTAAGTAAATTAGCACCAAATCCTTTCCTTATGTAATTCATGTTAACAGGATAGTGAAGAGATCAACTTTTAAAACAAATGATAAAATAAGCTCTGTTGGAACAACTATCAATTTCTCATTAAGAATCCAATTTCTATTGCAATTAATAAATGTTGCTTCTCACCAACTATTATCATATGGACTTGCTACTCATGATAGGTCTTATGTAAACTCCAATTATAGTAGATAGTGTTAAAATAAGTCTTAAATTTCACGCGACTTAGATTTGGAGTGTTTAGACTCAAATGCAAGACAATTCAAAGTTAAGGTGAGCTAATTAAGCTAAAACTAGTCAATTGAAGAGGCAAGTTAAGCAATTAGAGTTATGTGATTCGACTAAAGGCATGATTTAGTTGATTATAACCTTGCATTGCCAAATTTTCTATTTATTAACTTATAATTTTCAAGTTACATAAGTTATGTCCTATATAGTATTATCAAAATTTGGCCTTGTATCTCAATGAAGATGTTGATAAAGTATGTTGTTAAGTGAAAGAAAGCTATTAAAAATATGTTATGTATGATTTGAGAATCTTATATCCATGTTGTTATACTAATGAATCTATTTCATTCTTATCAATAGTTATCACTCTAATTTAATATCTTCCACATTAAATTTTAAATGATAGATTATCTTTTTCCATTACTTTTTCTTCTTTTATTTCTTGTGTTATGTTTATTTGTGGAAAAAAAAAGGATTGAGTTCAAATAAATTTAGTATATTAGACTAAGTTGATAAGGAGACATAGGATTCAAGTTTATAGTCTAGCTTCTATACACTAAAAGTGATTATGGAAAATCTAAAGAGACTTTGATCTATGAAAAAGATAAATTGTAGTTATAATTTTTAGTTATAAGAGATCCAAAGTAAATTGTTGACAAAAGATCAATTGTTTTGCAAGACAAATCAACAAAAAGTAAAGATGTTAGTGGTTTAGCTATTAAAGATTAACTAATGTTCAATGATGATGATTTTAGATGAAACCATAGGGGGTGAGATATAATCATTTTTTTTTCTATAAATAGAAGGACTATGTGGGAGCATAGAACAAGGAAATGCAATATAGAGCCCTTATTTTGAATGGTAAGGGAATAGTAATTGCTTATGCAACTTTTATTTTGGTAGTGTGTTCCACATGAGTTGTGGAAGCGATTGGGTAAACATATACCTATAGAGAGTGGTTTTATGCAAATTACTAGTGTATGTGTAATTCATATCATATTACATGACAATCAACTATACACCATGTTAGATGTGATGTATGCACCTAAATTGTGCAAAAATGTCTTACCCTTTAGAGCTTTGGATGTCATCAATTATACAGTACATTAAGATCCAATATCATAGGCATTTCCCATGGTGATTTGGTGGTTATATGAGGATTTAAGTCTAATAACTTGGTACTATGACAAGAGAATATAATTTTTGATTCTAAAGTAAATGTTGATACAATGATGGAGGATTTGATTGTTAATGATGTTATGGTATGGATAAAATTGAAAAACATGTGTTGATAAGGTGGTGATGATTTTTTTTTTTTTAACCTCACTTAGGTGTTGTATGCATGAGTCTAAAGGAGAAGAGTTTAGAGGAAGGTAAAATGCTTGATGATTAAGGCAATGTTAACTAATGTGAGCTAAAAGGCATTTAATGGTTAAGCGCAAGTTTATTGAGTATATAAACGATATCATTTAGTTGTAGGGTTAGGACATTTAGTCATTAATGTAGTACATGAGATAACTTAGAGGTAAGTAATTGATAAGACTAAATAGTTAGAGCTAAAAATAGGTAGAATTCAAATGTATGTGAACGTTGAGTTGCTATAGTTCAAGCCAACGTAGACACTCTTATTTGTCTTTAATTTTTTCATGAATCAGGTATAGAGTCCATGGAATTGCATTAGCCAAGTGAAAAAATTTAAAGTCAATCCAAATTAGTTAATCAAATGGTACTTAATTCATTATAGTGGTTGTGATTCCAATAAAGGTGTTGGTAGGTTAGTTGAACCTTCCATTGCTAACTTGTATTATTTCTAATTATTGATTTGTCATTGAATAAGTGATTATATTTATTCAACCATTAGACTTGGTTTATAAATTTAGAAGTATGCCATTATAGTATATTAGTGAGTGGAACAAAGCTGTGAGAAATTTTGGTACTCAACTATAAAGAAGTTATTTTATGTGATTGCAAGAATATTATATTGTATTGTTATATTAATAGATTTATTTTAGTGCACCAATTGTACTTTCCTCTAGTTTTGGGTTTTTCCACATTATTGCTTCTCTAGTTGTTATTTGTTATTTTCTTGTTTCATATATTTTATGGATTTGTAATAAAAACTAATGAATTCTTACTTATAAGATTTGCCTCAATAACTCTATAATATGTGTATAACAATAAAGACTAAATTAAAGTGATGATCCATACAATAGTAGATGAATCACAAAAAATAAATACAATTAAGTTAGAGTAGAGTAGCTATTGGATGGCATATGTTCTAACGTTATTTATTTATCTTGTAAGCACCTCATCAAGATTCTTAAGCTACTATCAACATCTTAAGAAATTCATCCCTTTAAGGATCTCTTTATTTTATCCTTGAAGATATTAAAAGGATTTCCTTAAGATTTTTTATATTATTTGTAGGTCCTACTTTAACAAAAAAAAAAAAAAAAGAGAGAGAGAGAGGAAAGCAATCAAAGTTTCTTATGAATGGAAATCTAAGAAGTGAGATTATTTAGAGAATTTGATGAGAGTTAAATATGATAGGAAAAGCAAAATAATAACTTAAGCATTAATCTTCTAATAAGCATTGGTCTCATTATTTAAGGAGCTATCTTTACATCTAGAGATAAAGTTATCCAAAGAAGATTTATTAAATATGACCTCATAAACAGTTATTTCTTAGCTCTTGAAATTTATATCTAACAATTTATTTTGAAATGTACTCAAGAAAACCAATCATGAATACTTTGTAATTTACTTGTGTTGCTCTTAAATCTTTGCTAATAAAGTGATATGGACCTTCAAGAGCCAAGGAATGGGCTAGTTGAGCTTCAAGGAGCCTGAATATTCATGCAACACAAGGAGCACATGACTAAGTTAGCATAAGAGGTTTCTCCAGTGTAGTCATTTTAATCCTTAAGTTAATTTCTATAAATGTGAAGGAGTAATAAGGGAGAATTCAACCTTAATGGGCTTGTCATACTAAGCTAAGATAAGGTTGTGTATATAGAAGATAGAATTCGATGGGAGAGTCAATATCCCATAGTCCCGCATGTCTTATGTCATATCCTTAGGATGTATTTAGTTGTACGTTTTATTAGAGGTACGATCATGTGACCCTCTTAGGTCTTGCATTAGTCCCTTTGCGTTTAATGCTTTTGGGGCATAACCTATACCCTTGACACTAGGCTATACAGCATTGTAATAGTATCAAATCATACATCTATTGAATCTATACAATTAAGAGGCTATTTTAACATGATTTAGCTTTATAATTTTCATGTTTTCTAAAGAATTAATAGGATAATTATAAAACTTATAGAAATAATACAAGCATTCTACTTTAGGACACTTTTTAATCAAGGAGAAAAACCAGAGTGTTAATAGGGCATTTTGGCTACAGATCTACTAAGCCTCGTATGGTACGCTTCTCGGCTAGGTTGAATTACCTATCCTTGGTGCCAAACATGATTTATTAGCTAACAGTATAACTAAAAAGGAGCTTAGGGAATGGAAAACTAGGGAAAAACTGAAAGTACATATTCCCTTACCCGAATCAATTAACTAAGAAAGCACTTCGAGGATTCTTCAAACTGTCGATTGTCAGGATGCATGACTTAGCAATCCAGTGCCACAACAAGACATGGCCCCTCCTTCTTAAGTTAGCAATCCCACATTGTCTATCCTATGCCCTAAGACTAAACTATCATGTCAAGAGCCAAGACTTGAAACTAGTTTATAGTGATGGGTATAGACACGATGGAAGACTTGATAGGTCTACAGGTTGGGTACAGTTTGTCATTAAAGACTCATTGACTTGGTAATTCTTAACCAGATTGTTGACAAAAGAAAAATCAACAACAACAACAACAACAACAACAACAACAACAACAACAACAACAACAACAACAACAACAACAAAATAATAATAATAATAATAATAATAATAATAATAATAATAATAATAATAATAATAATAATAATAATAATAATAATAAGAAGAAGAAGAAGAAGAAGAAGAAGAAGAAGAAGAAATAAAAATAAAGTAAGGAAATTTGAAGGAAAAAAGAAACAAAATAACCATGAATTATACAAGGTTAAACTTGTGAATTTGCCTTATGGTACTCTAATCCTATGAATCGTGATGGAACTATTATGGAAAGAACCATTATTGACTTGCTCTGTTCTAAGTTTAAAACTTGATGGGTCTACTTAAGTTGGGTTGAGCTAGGTACTCGTGCCCTTATCAACACCTAATTGTAAAATGCACTATAGTGACTAAAGTTAGATATTAGGAACAAATTGCAAGACACATCTATTTTCTCTTCTTTTTTTTTTTTAAAAAAAAAACCATTATTTCCACAATGACATGGCTCAAAGTTCATGGATATATATAAGAGAGAGTAGATACAACTTGAATAGGGTATAAGACACTCGTACCTTAAGCTATAGATATAGATTCTAAAATATGTAACTAAAACATAGTATATAGCATTGTAGAACTGACTTAGGACCTTAAGAGTATTTTGTGGAATACATAAATTTTTAATTATGTTTTTACAATTAAAATTTTTTAAGGTATATTTTCATTAACTTATTAGTACCTCCATAATTTTGTAACCAATACATTTCTATAAGATTAAGTTGCTTAAGAGTATCTTAACATCGCATTCATTTAAACTGCATGAAGAAGGTACACTCTCTATAAGTTTTGAGAATAATATGTTGTGGAGAAAAGTGACAATTATACTACAAAGATTAGAATACCTTAGACAAGTTATTCATCTAAACAGTGATGAGAAAGAACTAATTAGTAAAGGTAAAGTTAGTAATTAGGAAAATGAAATAAGAGAAGCAAAAAGAAAAGCTATAATTACACTACAAAGATTAGATTACCCTAAAGAAATCATATATCTAGATAGTAATGAGAAAAGCAAATAGTAGCTATAATGTTAGGGTTTGTAATTAGGAAGAAATGAGATAGGATAGATAGAAAATAAGAACTTATGAAGAGATAAAGAGAGAGGTGAAAGAAATGAACAAGTAAATGTTTTAGTTTTTCTTTTTTTTTTAATGTAAGATGGGTTTAAATTATAACCTCATACATTTTATTGATAAGAGCTTTAGACTTAAGCCCTTCAAGCCTATTCCGACTTCACTCCTCCTTTTAGGCAATCTAGCAACACTAATTTTGATGAGGGCTTGACCCTTTAACTAAACTAACCTAACTTCATCCTAGGTTAGATCTAAGGTCTTATCTGACTTGCTCTTAATGTAGACTAGTGAGTTGCTCCAATGAAGCTCTACATTAGTAGATCTATTGCTCTAGTATAAGATATTAAGAGGGGGTAGGGGGTTAATTGATTTTTTAGAAAAATTTTGAAACTTTTTTACGTAAATAGAAACTATACCTCTTAATAACTTAATTTGGTGAGCAATGATACTTTAACAGTTCAACATATGATTAATAACACAAATAAACAACTTAAAATAAAAGAGATAGGAATGAGTAAGCTCAGGATTTATAGAGTTTTAGCCTTTTGCCTTCTATTCTCTTTTAACTCTATTATTGGGACTTAGTTTACTTTATTGATATTGTTCCACTTGTACTACTAAATCAAAACAAGCATTTGTTACACATGGACTTCACAATACTCTGCTCTGCCTATTTAGTCTTTTTATAATCTAAGTTAATTACAGATCTACAGAACACAATCTAGCGTCTCTTAACACTCAACAAATAAATAATGTTTACAAAATGCAAGTGAGAACAATAATACAAATCTCAAATAATTCCACACAAAAACAGAAATGATGATTGATGAATAAATCTCTTCAATTCAACTTTCTAAAGAAGTATCTGAGAAACGTTCCATGTTCTTTCAGACAATAGAGAATGACTACGATCAAAATATAAAGTTTATGTATTTTCCTTCTCAAAATTGTACTTAAAATTTTGAATCCTTTCTCCTTTTATGTTGAAATCTTCCAACAATTAAAATTGTTGAAGATTATCTTTACTTTATGCTTATCATTTTTCAACGTTAAAAATAATCTATAGATATTTGAGAAAAACTTAGAGTTTGAAATTTAGACTTGACTTTGTACCTTACCTTGATTAAATATACTTTGATTAGTAAATCCTAGATAAGCTCGAGATTTGAAATTGAAATCCCATAAAATCCAAAATTAATCTTATCCTTATCTAAAGTTAGATATTTTCGTATCATTTATCTAAAGATAAATTCATTAGATATTTTCATGTCATTTATCTAAAGATAAATTTACTTAAAAATAATCCTTATGCATTTTAATTCCAACTTAAGAGAAATGGAATTAAGTGTATTTTTTTAATACACCAAATCTAGTGGAGATAGGTCTTATTCACTTTGAATATGATATTGTGTTATTTTTCAACATTATTTTTTCTAGATCAACTATTTAAATAACCTTTTGAAGAGTATCAATTTATTTTTCCTTAAAGTCTCTAAATTATTTTCTAAAGTATTTGTACTAACTCTTCTTTTAAAAAGTTTTAAATATTCTTTGAAGTTTTTCATACTTATCTCTTTTTCAAATGATTCAGACCTTCTGAATAAGTTTTTAAAAGCAACTCAATTTGTAATTTCAAACTTTCTGAAGAACTATTTGAATACTTGTACACTTGTCGGTTTATTAGCGTTCTTCTCTTTTTATTATCATCAAAATTCATGAAAGATATCTAACAAATATTCGACTTAACTTGACTTACCCTTGGGTCGGCTTCTTTGTGACATTGCCTTAATACCTATTAGGTATCTCCACAATCTATGCAGTTACCTCCAGCTTAGGCTTATAACTTTACCAACGAGAGCTCCTCTAAGCTCATTCGGACCTAGCCTCTCCTAGCTTAGGTCGGAGTATATAAAAGGACACTTTTATCTAAGATAAATCTTTAATAAAGATACACTTCGACTTCTAGAAGATGCATATCTATTTAGTTGAATACACTTACCTATTTGTGATAGATTTAACTCCAAATATAGTAATGCATATCTTTCCTAAAATATCATAGCTTAATTACCTATAAATAGGGGATTGGCCCTAGTTATGATGACCTTCATTCATATAGTTATTACTTTGCCACTTTTTAAAGAGATTAATTTGAACGTTGGATTATTCATACCAAATTAAACTCTGGTGTTTTTTTTGCAGATTACATCATCTAAGGATCAAGCTTCTAAGCCCATGTTGCTTGGGATTTAAGCTCACTATGTCAACTCTAATCTCTTATTAAGACAATAAATAACACATTTATTCTTTTTTCTCTCCTCCTTTAATTGAACTTTAAAGGTAAAGCATAATATTATTTTAGATTTATTATTATTAGTTAAAAATTTTTATATAATGAACATATGGTACCTTAGAGTTTGAAGCTCATATGTTATAGAGTATATGACCTAGGGTTAGGATACATTGATATCATACTTGTACCTTATTCTGTGTGAATAAGTTCAAAAAAATTGTACCTAGAACCTATTACTTATCTAAGGATGTAAACGGAACGAGTTTAAGACAGGTTATAGATACCTATGACCCATCCCACTATTTTAATAGGGTTTTCAGACTTATCTCAAAATCCTATAAAGTTTTTAGCCCCATATCCAAAACTCATCCTGTTATTCTAATGGGAAACTCATTTCTCGATGTACAAAACCCATTTATATTTTTCTTTTTTTTTTCCCAAAGAACTATTTTTTACTTTATTATTTATTATATGGGAAATTAATTTGTATTATTTATATTCATAAAACATGAGCAACACAATGAGGACATATTAAAGACATAAAAATGTACTATACCTTATCTCTAATATATTTATAGAAGACTACAACATGAAGGTGAAGAGAGTAGATATATAGAGATAAAAGAGGTGAATGGAGATTAGAAAAGTAACCAGAGTTATTGGACGCAAAATAATGATAAATGTTTTAGTAATTTTACTTTTTATTTAGTTAATATTATATTATTAATACATTATTTTTATTGAGTTACGGGTCTCCCAATAGGGTTTTCTTAAATCTCAAAATCCATCTTATAATCCTAATGGATATATAACCATATCCTAGAACATGTTTTGAAATTCTATTAAATAGTACTTTATAGGGTTTCTAATGGATTGAATGGATCGGTACCATCTCTATATTTACCCTAATCAATAAGATATAACAATATATATGGTACAAAAGATTGCCCATTATATATACACACACATGTGATCGCAAGTTTATGTTGATAAGAAAAGAAAATCCACCTCTATACTATTTAAAGCAAATTAACGAGAATCAAAACTTAAGTACGATAACTTTTCCAAGATTATATCGTTTTTTAATGAATTAAAACTTTCCTTTTCGTTCTCGGTAATTTTCACGCAATCGGAAAATTGATCCTGGATATCTTCCTGGATTGTATTCGACCAATTGGAACGTAATATCGATTTAACGGTCTAAAAGTATTCGGTCAATAAATCAGTACTTAAATAAGTGAAAAAGGCGTTACACAAGAAGCATATTTTTGCCAAATATATTACTCTAAAAAGTAAAATCAGAGTTATCAATTACGTTTTACAGTTGAAGTCGCTTTCAGAAAGAAAGCTAATTTGTGTATACATATTTCCTAACTCTAATATGCTTGATTTTGACCGAAGGGAGCACCAAATTTTCCCCGTCAAACCCCAATTTCTCCCCTGGGAGTGTGAAACGGCATCTCGACCGATTGAGCGTGTAGAGAACAGATATGGAAGTGCTGTGCGGCTTGTAGGGCTGTACCGTATAACTTAATTCTTACATATTAAACTAAACATGTGTTGTATTAATATCAATAAACGTTTTTTCACACTAACGAGTCTTTGGTTGATAAACTCCCGAGAGCGCGAAGGTTTGTCGGTATAATGATAAAATTGATGTGGGAAGATTTTTCCTGAAACGCAGATGGGTGCCCGACTAATTAATTAATCGAGAACTCATGAATTCAACAAAAGATGAAAAGTGGTCTGAGAGCGAAAGGGTAAATAGAGTTCAATTGCAAATAAAACAAGGGAAACGGGAAAGAAAGTAGACGGCGGCAAGATAATATTATTTACACTAGTCTTTTCCACTATGTCGACTTGCACTTGGACGGTTCATTATCTTTCTTTGTCGAGAGCGTACATGAATTATTTTAGGACATAAAATTGATCAATTATCTATAACATTAAATTATTTCATTTTTTAGTATTATTTAACTAACATTTTCTCTACACATTAAAAGAAAACTACCATATCCTACTCTCTCTCAATATCTTTTTCTGTAAATTATTTTAGATATTCTTTAATTAACTTGACGATCAATCAACTTATTATTATTTTAATTAATTTGATGATTAATTAATTCATTTTTGCATACGCATTGTGGTTCTACGTCTCTCCAGTTTTATAATAGATGTGCAAAATAATTAGCCAGCTATTTACATACGTGAAAACAAGTAAATCATATCATTATTTTGGTTGAGTCCACAATGAATACCTGCAAAATATATATATATATATATATATAGCGTTTATCTACATAAAATGTGATCACTTTACAAACATATCAGAACACGCATGTTGATACAATTATTTTCTCTCTAGTAGGTGACGGATGGTTATTGTTTAAATAAGGGAGAGGAATTTACAATAAGTTTGGCAGTTTACATAAAAAAGAAATGGACAAGCAAAGTAAAAATGGAGATAAATAAGTGGAAATGTAACAAATTGTAGTTTCTAGTTTATGTATCGGAATATTGGAACAAGATAAAGGTAGAGGAAAAAAATACTTTTGTTTCCTTTGTTTTATTGTTATTATAAAAAGGAAATTGAGAAAAATAAAGATAAGATTTCATAAAATTACCCCCATTTCATTTTGATCAATATTATTATAAGGGGTTATAATATTTGCATCCATTTCTCTCTAACTAAACCTCAGCATGTCTAATTAACCTAACTCGAAACAGACAGCGATTCGCTCGGTTCCATGTTTAATAAATGCAGATTCGGGACCAGCCCTTTCCGACCTATTCTTAGTTAGGTCCATGAACCTGTAGGTTAACAAGTCCTGTTTTTAGACGAGTGAACCGTGACACCCTCAATTATTTTTTCATTTTTCATTTTCTAATCTGTTATTATTTTTACTAATAGTAAAAGCTGCGACCAACGTAACAACTATTTTTATTTAAATTCAAGCTAATCCGCTTCTTAAAGAGAAAGTTCAAATTTTTTCAGATCGACACATGTAATTTCAAATTATTGCTTTACAGTTTATTGGACCATTTTATAGGTTACAAATTAACTTATAGATAAAACGAGAACAATAGATTAATTTATTGTTAGACGTACCTACATGGTACACATGACTACGAGCGCAACGTATTGTTGTAAATATTACAATATAAAAAGAAATATAAGGGGGTGCCACCAACCTTATAATTACATCTTCCAGCAAACATAAAATAATTTATAATTAACATAATAGAATAGGGAGGAAATTACAAATTACCCATTAAACTTTGACTTAGGTATAAATTTTATATTTTAAATTTTAATGAATTCGCAACATATAGAACGTTTTCATTTTTAATCAAAAATTCATACTATAATAAAACTTTAGGAGATCTTAGAGTACACTTATTAAAATTTAGGGAATCGTTTATAATTTACAGAAGTTATTTGTCAATTTATTAAAGTTTAAACGAGTGATTTGTAATATTTAAAAGTTTATGAGGTAATACACCAGTCATTTTTGTAAATTATTCTACAGCATGAATATTGTGTCATCCTTCAGAAAATCACAGGTTGTTAAAATAGGTAATCGGCATTAAGCTAACTGTAGACACCATTAATTAATGAGAGATGGGGGAGGGCGATTACTTTGATGCATCACTATAAACTATACCATGTCGTAAAATAGAAATGGTTTACTCATTGGCATGCTAGGGCTTGACCCACCTGTGATTTGTAGAACTCAGTTGGTCTTGGATTCGAATGGAATGAGCCATGCGGGCCGGTTCTGGGGCTAAAATCAGCCCATGCCATGGTCTATCTCTAACCCTAGAGATAAAAAAGGAATAAACTTTAAACTGAACTTTTTCCCGCAATTTTCTTCCACTCCCACCCATGTATACATTTTAGACTTTACTTCAATTACCAAAGACGATGCATTTCCTTTCATTTTACTAAAATACACAGATCCAAATGTGGCAAATCTTCTATGATGGGTACAAAAGCTTACTACTTATCCTAAATGAAAACAACAATCAGACCTATGACAAATACAGAACCATATAAATGAGGGGCTAGATTTAAACTTATGTTAGGATTTTTTTTTTAATATATACATTCTTTTTTATAATTAACTTCTTTTTTCGAGCCTTGAGGAGACGAGGGCCCGTTTCAGCCTTTACCTGGGTCGTCCCTGAATGGAACCCTGCCAGCTGTCCATGCAGTGACGATCCACAATTCGGTAAGGACAGCCCCCCGTAGGTCATGGCAGCAACTACTTTCTTTCACTATCAGAACTTGTTAGCACCGACTAGGTTGTTTTTTATTTCTCCATATTCTGATGCAGGTAGCAATGGACCAGTGTTCTTTTTTAAACTTTCCCGAATTGCGGTTTAATTAAACTAGTCGTTAGCTTCTAGCCTATTGGACGAGGCAGTCACCCATATAAATTCAGGAATCTTTCCTCTGTTATTTAAGAGGTTTGGTGTGTAAGAGAGATAAAAAATAAAAGGAAAAAAGAAATCATGGTATATATGTTGCTTGTAATCATCTGTTATTTAAGAAGTCAGGTGCGCAAAACAGCTAGAAAATAATAGTAAATTCTTTTATTGGCAAAACCCGTAAAAAGTGAATTATATATATATATATATATATATATGTATGAATGTATGCATGCATGCATGCATGTATTATGGTGATGTAGTAATCATTTCCGAGTTTCTGAAAGATAGAGCACTTATCCACATGAACCTCAAGGTTAATTTCCGATGGATTCAACCTATGAGACTAGTCCCCCACGTGAAATTACGCTCTCAATTCAATTTTTGCAACAACCATAGGGATTCACAAATAATGATCATAACAAAGATCATAAACTAGATGAAATGGAATCAGACACTAGAGAGCATTATAGTTTCTCGTAAAATGTCAATAATGAAAATGATTTACATTGAATTCTACGCAAGTATTACAAGACGGGGAAAAAAATTCATCCGTATTTGCTCATATAACTCTTTCTATCCCCGTATTTATTTTTTCTTTCTTCTATCCTTTTATCTATTATTTTTATCTTATATCTATTTTATATATTACATTCACATTTTTCTTTTAAAATAAGCACTACAGGAGAAGCTAAAAACATTAATCTTTATATGTTTGAACTAAATCTATAACTATCATTTAATAAAAATTGTAATCCTATTACGTATATATGTTATAGAGTGCTATATCTTTTACGTATATTTTAGATTTATGTAGACTATTTATTCATCATTCTTCTGTTTCTAAGGCTATTTTATGTTTAACTAATAAATCATAATATTAATGTAATTCTTTATCAATTTACTTTGCATAAACATATTCATTTATAAGTAATTTTTTAATCAAGTGTTTGAGAATTTGTTTACTGTCTATGTAATTACCGAATGCTCTAACATCTATTAGTGTTAGTATTAAAAAAAATATAAATAATATTTAAATATATATTAATGATAATATATTCATATTTTTATGTATTAGGATTTTATGGATATTTTTATCCAGATATATATGATGTATTAATCACAAAACTAGTTTAGGTGAATTCGCTGCGCTCGACCCCGCCAGCTTTTGTGGGCGCATCTTGGTCTAAGATATGCCAAAAATGCTGAAATCGTATGACAACGGGATTTGCGGCTAAGACTCGAGGAGTTTGGATGTACATAAAATTTCCTGTAACAATGATAAGATAATGATATTAGATATCCTATTCTCATAAATACTGTTTTTTCGTTTTATTCATGCCAGCTTTGTTTCCTGTCTAGTTCAGCCACAGTGCTCAAACCACAAATTATTCAAAGCCGAAAATATGTTGAAAATGATGTTTTTCTCATTGTTAAGAACAAGTATTCCTTGGGAAAGTAGTCAAGGGAAAAAAAGAATAACCTCCACTTTTCGGGTCATATCGAGAACATCCTCTCCGAGAGCAAGTGTCCCATGTTCACTTCGGGTATTCATTTGATTCATGTATCTAGTGCAAGTGCAGGTCTGTGTGGATACATGTCAACGGTGAATTTCTCTTTTATTGATGATCCATGGATTTCTATTGAAAGATATTATACCCCTACAGACGACCAATGTAAGACAAGTACAGTAATTACAGCCCATCTTTAATGTTTGGATTATGGATGTCTGGAAGAAGTGGAGGTGGTGGGGGAGTTGGGGTGGTGTGGTGGGGGTAAGAACAAAGAAAAGAAAAAAGAAAGATGGAAGGTAATCCAGCGGTTGCAAGTTTGATGCACGCCTTTTGCATTGGTTGGAAGCATTATATTATTGGTGACTTGGAACTCAAGGGCTGTCCAATAAAAATTCTTAAAATAGTTGGTTCGTATTACTATATTTAAAATAACAAGTTCCAAATATTTCGACTGAAATAATATATATTATTGCAATAGACTGGAAAAAAAAAAACTATTTGACCACCTCCATAGCAACTATAACTCAAAAATATAGTATATAAATATATTTGACTACATAAATTAGGTCATATTTCATTTAAGCAATACAATTTTATGATGAGTTTTCAACACCATATTTCAATCCTCCTTTTAAACATGCATTATTGAGATACTAACATCTAAACTCAAGGGGCAATTTATTCAAGATTGCAGATACGAATAAACATACCCAAAGAAGGCCAGTGATCTCTTACATAAGAGATCCATGAGCTATTATTATAAAGGAGAAGCCGGTAGAGTTGTAGAAGAACACGAGGAGGAGATACCCTAAGCTATTTCGGGATTTAAGTTGATAAATTTTTAGGACAAGATTTATTTGTGGAAACTTTTATTTTTTACTTAAATTTCATACATTGATATATAATATGTCTATATATATTTATATATATATTTTGATACTTTGCTCACATATGTTTATTTTTATTATCACTACTAATCAATGGACACATGTTAGCTTTTGACTTAGTTCATAGTTATCAATTTAACAAAATAATATTATTAAACATATTCAATTGATATATAAAAAAAAAATAAAAATTGCAAAAAAAAAAAATCCTTACAATAAGTGCAAATATTAAAAATCATGCACGATCCTAATCTCTATTCTCATTTTTTTCTTATCAACCAATGTTAGGCCCTTTTTACAATCTCAAGCTAACTCAATAACCTAATACCCTAATCCTAAGTTATTTCTATCAAAACCTTAAGAATATTTCTAATATGAGCTATGTACCTATGACTCTTATCTTCCTCTTTCCATCTGTCTAAATCCACCAAAGTAAATCTTATTCCTCTCTTTGCTTCCTTTTTGTATTCTTATAGATTTTTTATGCTTATATAAACTATTAATGAATTTATGTCTTTTCTATGAGGACTATCAATGGTAATGTTGGAAATGTTTGTTAGAGAAGAAAGAGGAGGATAAAGATTTGATTGATTTGAAATAGCCAATCACCTAAAGAACCAAACTCTATTTTCCAAGTTGTAAAGTCCTCCCTACTTTACTTTGTTATTCTTTGTTTATACTAAATATATATAGTTGGTGCATGTTTAGTAGATTTTCTTGCTTATTACAATTACTAAAATGGTTAGAATCTACTAATTTCTACATATTTCGCTAAATTTCTTATAATTATGCCACTATTGTCGTAATATGGGTTGTAACAATTTCTTTCCTCATTGTAATCAACCTTTATCCTCAAGGTTGAAGAAAAAAAAAAACAAAAAATTCAAAATCCCTATCTACTTTATCCGAAAGTCATGACTTCCATGTGCCATCTCTATTTGTTTAGAGCTAATGATCTTGTTGCAAAATTTCATAAAATGACAAAATTGCTTGCAAAATGTAATGATAGTAAATGTATTCCTTAAGCTAAAAAATTGCCTACAAACTTTGTTAGAAGACTAAAAATTTTATTTGTAAGACTGTATATCTATGTTCCAGCCCATGCTCAGTTGGTCTTTAATGAAATTTTCCCAAATTGTCACTTAATACCTAGCAGTGATGAAGGAAAATCTAGTGCACTAAGATAGCTGCTTAATGACTGGTGAATGATAACATTATTGGTAGTAATCTTTGAAGCCTTAGATATTTCCTCTTGGGTAAACAATTTAAAATCAAAATCTATAGCTTGTGTTTAAGTACCATCTATGGAAACAATTGTAGTGTCATTTTCCTTTAGTTGTGAAACATAATTATATATAATGTTTGTGTTAACTGCTGTTAGTAAATGAACACTATCATTTGCATGTTCTACACTTACTAGATGATGAAAATTATCCTTGTGATGACCAATTGTTCTTGCGTCATTGTTTCTTGACACAACCTAAAAAAATTGATATCATCAACAACAATCAAGGTTGTTACAAGTATTGCTTCTTCACTATACTACTATTCTTTATGAACATAGTTGTAGGTAGGCTCTTGATTGATGAAAAGTGATTTGGTGCTATTTAGTGTTTTCACAGTTTCATGAATGGAATGGATGGGATTTTTATACGTGGTGTGAGAAGTAGATGAAAAAGAAGAGAAAGGAAGAATAGAATGTGACGACCGGTTGCCTGTGGTATGAAATTGATCTAGAAAAAGATCATGTTCAAAGAGACTGAACCTAACCATTAACTTTTCTAACAAAAGTATTTCATGTGGAAAATTAGTTAAGTTGTTTTATGCATGCATACTATTGGAAAGTGTGTTCTTTTAAAGAAAATTAGGTGATTTGAAAGAAATATTTTTCTTTTATTCCATGAAAATCAAAGAAAAGTTTAATGGTTAGCATCAATTCTAATGAGTTCTCTCTTAAAAAATTTAGGTATTTCTTCTTGGATTTCACAAACTTGTTGTATAGAAAAATGAAGAGAATATGTAATCTTGAAAATGACCATCAAAGGCGCTATCAAATCTTGAATAATTGATTCTAAACAAAGTATAAAATTATCTAAAACTTTCTTAACTTTTTGAACACAAGCTGGGATGTAGAAACTTGGCCTTGATTTCATGGCAACAGCAAGGAAGAACAAAAAGAGAGCACCAAAATATTAGGCCCATTTTACAATCTTAAGCAAATTCAATAAACCAGTACCTCAATCCTAAGTTATCAAAACCCTATGAGTACTTCTGATATGAGCTGTATACTTATATACTCTTATCTTCCTCTTTCCGTTTGTCTAACTCCACAAAGATAAATCTTAACTCTCTCTTCGCTCCCTTTCTCTATTCTTATAGATTTGTGATGCTTATGTGAAATACTAATAGATTTATGTGTTTTCTATGAGGGTTATCGATGATAATGTTGGAAATGTTTGATAGAGAAGGAAGTCGATGATAAAAGTTTGGCTGATTCAAGATAGCTAATCTCCTTAAGATCCAAGACTTTATTTTATGGGTTATAAAGTCCTCCCTCTTTACTTTGTTATTCTCTATTTATATTAAATACAAATAGTTATTGTAGAATTAGCAAATTTTTCCACTCACTACAACCATCAAAATTATTAAAATTTACTAATTTGTACATATTTTGCTATATCTTTTATAGTTATGCCACTATTGTTATATTTTTGGTTGTAACAATCAAAGAATTTCTTTTTCATCATTAATGGTTTAGACATGGGTATGGGTATCTAGTTTGACTCAACCTTTACAGACTTGGTGGATTTTAGTCTACAAGAGGCTATAACTAAGGCCTATGCCCTTAGTAATTTTGTGTAGCAAGTGTAAAATCCACTAAACCACATTTTTTTTTTCCAAATTTTTGGAGGGGGCTTCTAAGTGGAGAAATGGTATCTATGTATGAGAGAAAGATGAATATAATGTATGTATGATGAGAGAGAAAGAAAGAGAGATAGAGAGGTTTGTAGTTAGTAGAGTGAGAAGAAGGAAAACAAAATGGGAAGAGAAGAAAGAGATTAAGAAAGTTTCCATGATTTTTCCCTTTCCCTTTCCTTTTCCCTTTTTCCTTCATTGTCCTCTATGATATCCCCTTAAAGTTACACTGTAGTTATCTAGCTTTCCAAAGTTGCTCCATAGACTTAGACTTTGTAGACTTAATGGGTTTCAGGTTTGGAAAAGAGTATACTTGATAGCTTATGCCTTTGGTGATACTACAATAGGTTTAAGGACTTGTATTTTATTTTCCAAATTGAGATGGGGGTAACTAAATTGAGAGACAGAGTCATTATATAAGAGAAAGAGGAATGGAGCGTGTATATGTGAGTGTGTGTGGGGAGAGAGAGAGAGAGAGAGAAAGAGAGACTTAGGTAAGTAAAGTGAGAAGGGAAAAAAATGTGAAGAGAAGAAAGAGAAGGGAGCAAAAAAAAAAAAAAAGAGAGAAAGAGAGATGAAAGATAGAAAGAGATAAAGAAAGCAGCTATACTTTTTTCCTTTTCCTTTTTCCCTCCATCATCTTCTGTCTATCTACTTTCAAAGCTACATTACAGCTATTTAACTTTTCAAAATTAGTCTATAGATTTATGATATGAAGTCACATCTGGTAAGTACAATTTTGCAAATATTACTTTTTTTTATTATTATTATTTTGGTTAGCAAACTCGTAAAGACCAATAGGATCCATAAGTCTTCAAGTGTAACCTATACCTAACTCCATGACTTGTCAGGTTCTCAGTTGAATCTCAAAGTTATCCTATAAGCTAAGTTTTGGTCTTAGACCTATTTGAATGGGTTGTTATGGGGATGGAGCAAACCTATCCCATGTTTATGTCTAGAATGGTCTTATTATCATCCTTAATTTTCAAGTACCAACAATATATTTCTCCCCACCATCCTCCATCCATTCACTTATTTACGATTCTTCCTTTCCAAAAGTTGTCAACAACTCTACATTTGAGTAGTTGAGTATTAAAAACATTAGCACTTTACGTACTAGTATTGTTGTAAGAGCTTGTAGTTCTACTTTAATCTTTAATCTAAATATTTGTAATATATTTAAAGATGTTATTTTCATTGTGTCCTTGTTATTCTTATATGTTTAAGGATCTTTTAACTAGAAAGAGGTTGATGCTTCACATTTTAATGATGCTTATATTAGTATATATTCCTTCTTTTAAAATATATTTTTGTATATAATGAAATCTATTGATTGATTTTAGGAATTTTTTCCTCTCTTTTTGTATTATGTCTTAATTTATTGATTTTATTGTAATGTTTAAAATATTTTATTATACCATGTAGTTGAATATATTTGATAATGTTATTTTATCAAATTAACTATTATGAACTAATTAAAAAACTAATACATATCCTCTTATTAATAGTAACATATAAAGATGAAACACGGGTATATGAAATGTCAAAATAAAAGCACAAGTCTGCAAAGCAATAAAGAGTGAAAACCTAAGTATACCAAATGAAATTTATCTAATTTATTCTTGGGATAAGGGGATGAGACATCCTTATAAATAAAAGGCAATTAGAAGAAATGAAATCAATGTAAGAGATTAATAGTAGAACTTCTATCTATTTAGAAGAATTCTAAAATTTAAGTTGGTTAGATTAAGAGAAGAGTCAATAAGCATATTTTAATCTAGGTATTTGGACTCACTTATTGAAGGAAGGATAAGACGGAAGGGTTTAAGGAAAGGCCAAAGAGACAATTCTAATGATTCAGTAAGGTAAGGTAAGATAGATACATTAATCAAGTTTAATAATTTGGAAATGTTTAAAAAGTATTAAACAAGTTTTGCCATTGTTAGTTACAAGGAAGAGAAAACATAATTAGCCTTTTAAGAGCTCCAACCTTTAATAGAAGTCGATAATCTCAATAATCTTTAATTAAATTATTTTGAAGTTAGTCTTATTAATATAATGTATTTATATTAATAAAAAAATAAGTGGTCGATTTGAATGCTCTTAGTTTCTCTCTTAATATGTTTTATGATAATAAAAGATTTAAGTGTTTGCTAATGAGATTATGAAGTGTATAACTTCTTAAAAGTATTAAAACATGTGTTCGATTTAAGAATAATGAAGTTTAGGATGGCTTAAAGCGTATATCAAAGGATTGTAAAGTGTTTCCTTTAGGAAGCTTATCGATATTTAAAAGATATCTAGGACCTTAATTTAGCAATAGTTAGAAAGAAAATGACAATACTTAAAGGATTGTTCAAAGGTTTCATTAACTAAGGAGAAAATGGAATAAGATTCTTAGATATTAACTTAAATAATATGACATTGTAAACACTAGTTGGACAATTTAGAATAGTTGATGATATAAGTTAGACAAATGTTCAAATTAAAGGCTCAACTCCACTTATTTAATACATTTGGAAAATATATTCAATCCATTATATTAAAGTTAAACAATTATTCATAGGAATCAATCTTCATGAAGGGGGATTAATGTTAAGATTATAAAGTTGATTTATTAAATTTTTTTTATGTGCAAATTTACATAATTAAGGGTTTCATCTTGAGGTTACAAATTTATTTTTTGAAGATTGAAGACTAAGATCTGAATTAAGTAAGTTGATTGAGATTACAAGAGTTTTTGAAGTCAAAATATAGCATATCTAAATGATGAAGAGTTGTTGCAAATTATCAAAGACTTGAATTATTAATAGAACTTATTTAATATTTACAAGCATTAGTTAAAAATAAAGTCAGCACATTTTTTTTTTTTGAGTTAGATAAAGTTGGTTTCAAAAAGATAAATTGAGATTTTTTAAAGAAGAAGATTAGGTTGTGCTTATGTATCCTAGATTTTTAATAATATTCAAATTTTATTTGTCTATCCATATACAATCATATCTTGACAAAGTCACAACCAAGTTATCCAAATTTTGTATAGTGAGATATTACAAGTTTTTTTGGAGACTTTTAAACAAAGTAAAATTAAATTAGCAATAACAAACTATATGAAATTCAAACTTGCAAATATATCTAAAATTTGAGCAAAATAATCTCAAGTAGTTCAATGCAACAACAAGGTGTTTTATTTAGAATTACAAAAGGATAATTGCAATATATTTCAATGTAACTTGCCTTTTCTATTGTCGTGAAGAAGAAACAATTCAACACCCTTTTCTTAACTGTACATTGTGAAGAGAAATTTGGCTTTACTTTGGTTTTCCTACAAAAGAGTAAGATTATAGTTTTAAGGAGTTAAAAAGATGGATTAAGCAAAATTGTAACAAACAAAAGATATCTTATAAGGACTGTCGTGCACTAAATGCAGTACTCACTCTTTTTATTCTAGGGGATCTTTAGAGAGAGTGGAATAAGTACATTTTCAATCCTGGGCAAGCTAGTGAATACTGTAGAGGACATATTAGGAAGGAAGCAAAGGAATGGTAAGTCTTTGATAGGAAGGAAAAATTGAAGGGAAGAAAATTTGATTGTTTAAGCAACTGATAGGCATTGAAAGGTGGATGGATTAAGATAAATTATGATGGAGTTATAATGGATTATGGATAAAATGCTAGGAGTGGTGTACTGTGACCATAATGGAGTAGTTTGAGTGGTTTACTCAATCATTTAACAAAAGTCTTACTATAGAAAGCTGAACTCGATGCCATCAAAGAGGGTCTCGAATTAGGGAAAGGAGTGGATTTCAAAAAGTGATTTATGAAGTTAACTCACAATAAGCTATCGAATGGACTAGCAACTCCTTAGTAGAGCTAGATAGTTATTGCCTAAATCTAAAACGTTGCAAATAACTATCAATAGCTTTTTGTCATATTTTATTTTGCAGGGTAAACCATGAGGCAAATCAAGCGACAAACATATTGACTAAAATAAGATTGCAAATGGAGAATCCTGTTACTTTTGATAATTTTATTCCTTTATGTTTATCAGACTCTATTAAAAATGAGCTAAAATTTAAGGTTGTGGATTGTCAAGGCATGAGGAATTTAGCTCCTTATGTCCAAAATGTGGATACTTAACTATGTATTTTTTGTGGACTATTTTCTTATTTAACGAAGTGAGATTATTACCCAAAAAAAGATTGATAATTTAAATTGAGAAATTTCAAAGAGACGTTTTCCTCAAATTAAAGAAGAGTAATCTAACAGCCACCTGAAGATTTCAATAAGAAAAAATCTAGAGATTTTCACTCATTTAACTATTACAACCAAAGAGGAGTTTGAATTTAAACTACTATTTGTATAGATCAAACTATTAAAGTAATGCTATCAAGAATTGCAATAAAGAGCACTCAAAGGCTTCCTTAGAATCTATCTTACATTAAAGTTTTCCAAACTTTCATTAATCTATTTTTCAAGCAAAATTTGTTAGAGGATATTTCATTAATTTTTTTCCTTGTGAATTTCATATACTTTTGGATGTTAGGACGTAGTTTCAGTATGAGTAGTTTTTCTTTTTCTTTATTATTTTATTATAGTTAGTCATTAGCCTTAGGTTAGACTAGATAGGTAGAGTAAAGAGTGATTAAAGTCAAGGGTTGGCAAATCTAGTTGTAAACTTCTTGTAAACCCCACAACTAAACAATTTAGAATAAGCACATAAAATTTAGGGCTATCACAAAAGTCATCCAATTCAGCTTGAATTTTACAACGAAGTTAGAAAAATAAGTAGAATTAGCAAAAATGAGTAGAAGTAACTTGGTAAGTTTAGATTTAAGAAAATAAAATAATTAATTAATTAAATGTTATATTTGCATTATACATGTATTTTACTCATTATTTATTGGAAATACGTAAAATAAGTTCCGATAATTAGTGAATTGCTAAAAATTAATTATATGCATACAAAAGTTATAAATTACATGAATAATATTTAGCAAGAAATTTACATGTTTACCACATAAATTAATAAATGTTAAATAAATACCAATTACATCAAACTAGTTATAAAATCACATTTAATAATGTCGCATTTATTACATGTGACATACATTAACTTTGTATTAATATTGCATGTAACAAATGCAACATAAGCATGTACACAAAGCAAAAGGAGTAATATTGTTTTCACCAATTTTTGAACCAAAACCTAATATATTATAGCATATGCCTTAACCTTTATATTGTCATCCTTTTTGTGTATTCAACATAAATAATAAATAAGGTAATAAAATTGTATCTATTAAATTCGATTTAATAATGTTTCCTAATTCATTAAATAACATCTTAAAGATGCAATAGATGTGATATTTTTATAAATTATGATGTTATATTTTCAAGGTACGATTTAACATTGATAATTACGTAATTAATTTTATCTTATTTCTATTTATATAATTTTTTTAAGAAGAATAATAGATATAGATTGAACCCATATTTAAGAGTGTTTATTTAAATTAAACATAATTTTACATGTATATGTATACCTAAAATTAACTAAAATACTTAGATTATAATAAAATATATTAAAAAAATTATAAAAAATGGGAAAATTGTGTGGCAGTGCAAAAAATATACATTAGAGGCGTGACAAGTTTAGGAGTGTGTTAGCGGACAATAGAAGTGGGATTAAGACATGTAAACCTTAAGACAAAAAAAAATTAGGATACATTTAGCAATGGAATGTACTCCTAAACGACCCAAGCTTGTTTATCTAAGTCAAACCTACCCTTTATAATTCATTTTGGTTAGTGCACAATTTACGAAAAATTTTAGGAGCTCTAGAAAAGCTTATGAAGGTTTAGGAAAAATTTATTGAAAAACAGGTGCAATCTAGCTAAATTAGAGTGCGTAAGTCTAACTAACATATGGAAGGTGAACCTATACTAGTGTCTAAAGGGAAATCCACTTCCTAATGCTGCTAACACACCCCTAACCACTATGGTGGCAGCAACATTGTCCGTTAGTGAGTCCCTAACCCAATTTTCATAAAATTGATACAAATAGTATATTATGTCTAAAAATTATGAAAAAATATATTTAAGAACATTTTTACATTTAGAATCTATGAAAAATACTATTTTATTGAAATTAAGTGTCAAAATATATTACTCTTAAGAAATTATTGAAATTTAGCCAATTTCGCTTTCGTTTTCAAAACCTTTACTATTATTATTTTGGCACCAAATTTTTTTTATAAGGTACTTATAATATATACAAAATTTCTATGAAGAGTTTTTCATGGAAGTTGTTTTTTAAATTTCTATCTCATTTTGGGCCTATTAATCTTATTAAAGAGCTATTTTCAATTAGTTCAAATACTAAATTTTCAAATATTTTGTATAGATTGTGATTTTAGTAGATTCCTATACTAGATGAATGTTGAATAGTGCTATGAGACTAAATCTTAGGTGCTAGAAGTATTGGATTTAAGTATGAGAGATTTGGTGTTGAAATATTAATGATATGTAATTTAAGGCTACTTATATAATATAGTACAGTGAGGTTTATTTTGAACTGAAATTGAGTTGGGTCGTGGAGAGTGTTCTAATACTAGTCCTAAGTGGAAGTTGTAGGAAATTTATTGAAATGTAAAGTGTATGTTAATCGAAAGATAAATTAGGATAGATTAGAGGCTATATGTCAATGGCATGTTAGAAGGATGTTCAAAAACTAAATCAAGTATTCCATATGTACAAACTATAGTTAGGTAGACTTCCGAGGATAGATCAGAAGATAATTTTAGGACCTTTAGATAAATTGTAATTAAGGGATGAATCAAAAAATGAATCATAAACTAGCTAGATGCGAACTAATAACAAGTGACTTAAAAACTGGAATATCTAAGTATAATAGAACCCTAAACTTAAGTGAATGAATTGAAATATAGAATAATAGTATGTGTTATATTTGTATAAATACTTAAATATTTGGTGGAGTTATACCACAAGACACATCTAAGTGAGCAAATGAGAAGTTTAAAATCAATATGTAACTATATTTTGGAGTATCGTCATATAGTACTTGAAGGCTTAAGATTATACTTATTTGTGCTTGTAAGTAGCTTATTTGTATGCATGCATATATGTTTTTTTATCTTGATTGTACCACTGCTTAGTTTTGTGCTTATTGTAATTGATTGAATTGCGTTTAATTAATTATCATCCTTAAACTAGACTTAAATTATATTAGACTTAAAAACTTAATTAGACATGCATTACAACCTAATAGAGGACGATTAGGGTTCTCTGACCAAATACCAACCCTTTCAAAAGGGATAGTTGAAATAATCTTTTCTTCACCCTTAGTTAAACTAAATGATAAGAAATGAGGTCATGGTAAGGTTAGAGATACTAGTTCAAAGGTAGTCATAGAAGGAATGATGTCTTAATTGCATAAGTTTGGGTCTAGTTGTAAGCTGTTGCATTTATATTGAAACTCCTTAAATCTATAATAAAGCTGGTGTAATTTCTCTTATCTCATAGCGGACTGAACAACATTATGGGTGGTTTTCGTTTTGTTACATTACATTTAATTAACTGTTTCATAACTCTATTTTTGCTTACTGTCTTTACTTATTAAGCGGTTGGTTGCTCACATTCTTATAAATATTTTTAAAAGTGCTAATTGAAATGTAGCATTATAACTACCGTAAGGTTAGTCACTGTTAGGAACTAGAGTATAAGGATAAGAAACTGAAGATTGTTTAGACTTTTGAAGCTTTTGTCGTTATTTTTTGAACTTTTGGTTCTAAGCTATGTAAATATCTAAGTAGAGTATGTTTTAAATTATGTAAGTAGCATTATGATAAACTGAGCTACAAATATATGTTTAAAAGACTTCTACAGATTGATTATTAATATCACCTAAACTATTTATTTCAAAATAAATTAGTTGTAAATGATTTATGTAAATCAAATTTAAGATATTTTTTATGAAAGTAAATTTTATCTTAGAATGATTTACACAGCAGTATTATTACGACTCTATCATTTTAAAACATGACACTTCTCTCTTATGATTTTGGATATATTGAATGGCACTAATGTGGAAGACCATAAACTTAACAGTGGAGCTAAAAAAGTGAATGTAGACACAAAGTTAAACCATTATAAACTCTTGTACCTTTTCTCTCTTCCCTAATCTTTTTACTTTCTTACACTTTAAGTGACCATTCAAGCCATTAATGAGTATTGTCTAGGCATTGCTTTAAAGACAAAAAAGTTTTAACTTTTATTAAAGTAATCAATTCACCACGCATTCATTGCGTAAGCTTTATCTCCTTTTTCAATTTTACACCTAAACTCTAAATTTGTTAAATTGTACATCCAATTAGAACATTCTTTAATAGTGTTACTACCTCATCTATTGCTATTATGTGTCATCACAACAACCATCTCTTCAAATCAATGACAATCTATGATGTGTTTTGAACCAAAAAAAAAGAAAGCTACATTAATGAAAATCAAATATATGAATTAAGGGCTCTCAATTTCTTTATTTCTCTTTCATAATATAATCCAAAAATCTAGAAAACTAAAATTGGAAATTTTATCTTTGTTTTATTTTCTTTCCTAATAACTTTCATGCTTATATTTTTCCTTTTCAAAATAATTAATATTATGTATACGTAAGCATATAATTATTGTGTTTTCCATTTTCATGTAAGTTATCTCTTTCACGTTTGAACCCACATTACATATACATGATCCACTTGTCTCTATAATAATACATAAAGGCACTAACCAATTTCCTACCTATTTTGCCATTTTCTACTCCAAATGTATTTATTTGCAAAGATTGATGAAATGTCAGGAATATTTCCCACTATTGTGCTTGTTAGATTTACTTTGTCGTCGTTGGTTTATTGAGTAGTCCTTAATCTACAAGCATAACAAACGACTCCTTGACGTTGGCACTACTCTTAAGACAATAATAAACAATAAATTAAACTAAAATTTCGTAACACTTAAAACACTTTTCTTATTTAATTTTTAGACTCTTCTCTTTGATCAAGAAAAAAAAAATATATAGGTTAGTACAATTAAAAGGCGCAAAAGCATAGGTTATATTTAAAAAAAAAAAAAAACACATCTTCACAAAGCGAAAAGGCACAAAAGTTCAAGTTATGCGACAAAAGGAATAAAAATAATAAGATTTAGCAAAACTGAAGAAGTGAAAAGCCTTGATATATTATGTATATATGTGTGTGTATGCACATAAATACATCAATGCTGCGTGATGTGATTTGTAGTGACTATGTTGTATTATATCAAATTCTATTCTAGACTTTTGAGAGGAATTACAATTGTCATAGGCTCATAGCACCGTCCAGAAGTGGAAATCTCTCTGCTCTTTAGACATTGCAGACCATACAGAACCTTATAAAACTAAGTATATTTTATGTTAGTGGCGACAAAACTTTCAGTCTTTCACATAATTGCAACTTTAGGGCAAGCAAGGGAATGAATTTCTGCTGCGCCTACCCTAGCTAAAATACATATCTGGCTAGGAAAGTTGAAGCTCTATATTCAACCATGAAACCAACCAGTGCACACATGCTATATGAAATTGTGGGTGATTGGACGATACATTGAATCTGGCATCATAAACCCCACAAAGGCTTTACACATCTTCAACGTTTGCCATCATATAACCAAATCTTCATCGTGAATTTTTTATGAAGATTTTATACTATGATACACTACACCCTTTTATTTATTGATTTATTTCAGTATCTCAACATTTGATTTATTTGTTTGTTTATTTTACATCCTACTCTTTTTCTTTTTTTCAACATTACTACCACTTGCTTCTGATAGTTCCGTATAACATATGACTACGATGTTGTTATATATTGTCGAGAAAATCCATTGAGCATCATATCAACAAATATCTTTTTTATTATTACAATATTAGATGAGGTGATCATATCTAGGAAAGTCGTATACATTAATTACAAAATATTAATTTGACCGCAACGTGTGGAACACATTTCCATTTTAAAAGCTGTCCCTTTGAATTAACATTTTAAAGGCAATTCCCAAAAAAAAAAAAAAAATCTTAAAGTCTATCTTACTGAGTACATGGCCTCCTAAACTTATATGTAAGCGCAACATATACCTTTCTTTTTGAGAAAGTAACGAGCCTCGAACACTCCATCCAATAGATATCTATTACATGTTTAATGAAACCAATTACTTGTTAGGAGGGTTTTAATAGTATTAATATTTCATTTGTTTTGATGTAATTAGAGGTGTGTAAATAAATTTTGATCTGTAAGCTAGCCGGTTTAACCCATTTTTAAAATAAGTTAGGATTAAGGTTTTTTAGCTCGTTTAAAAACGAATCAAATTAGCCTAACCCTTTTAACTTGTAGGTTAGTGTAAGTCAGTCCATTTAATATATTTATACCTTCGGTTTATGGACTGATTTGTTTAACTTGTTTTTTAAGTGAATTAGGGCCAATGTTTTTTTATCTGTTTAAAAATAGGTCAAATAAGCTTAGCTCATTTAATCAACGAGCCAAAATTTAAAATAGGTCAAGCCAGGTTAACCCATTTGCACACCTCTAAATGTAATAGATAAATATCAATGAAATTCTAATATATAAACATAAGAACTTATTATCATTAATATAAGTCTAAATGTTATTGACATTTACCTATCACTCATCAAAATACATAATATATTAATATCAATGCATTTTTTTTCCCCATTATTTGCTCAACACATGCTGTAGTCTAAATGGCATTGATGACATATTTGAAATGACAAGATGCTTGGATTGAGTGAAATTTATTAACATGTGCAATGAGCTTCACCCTTTAGGGAAGGTTGTTTGGACAAATAACCAACCAATTCATGTGATATTTTTATTGCTCGTATAAGGAAGGATATTATTATTATTATTATTATTAGTAGTAGTAGTAGTAGTCGTAGTGGTCGTAATAGCCGTAGTAATGGTAGTAGTAGTTTTGGGTAAAACAACATTGTTATCCATACATAGTGTAGGTTCTTAACTAGTTATAATAAAGCTCAATACTGTAACTTAGGAACTTAGCATAGAGTTTTTTTTTTTTTAAAGATATATTTATTCTATATTGTAAAATAAATATTGTATCACCAAATATA
This sequence comes from Lumnitzera racemosa, assembly GCA_024138005.1. Lineage (NCBI taxonomy): Eukaryota > Viridiplantae > Streptophyta > Magnoliopsida > Myrtales > Combretaceae > Lumnitzera > Lumnitzera racemosa. Next base: position 29,429,444 of record JAMXBC010000010.1, read on the forward strand.
CGGTAAAGACTTTTTAATTTTAGTAATGTTATCAAACTCAAACTAGAAAGGCTGATTTGGGAATTAGAAGGGGTCAAGGGTTGAGAGGGTTAATTGAGGTCGAATTGGGATCAATAAAAATATTATAATATAATTTATATTTATTTATAAAGTAATAAAAAGTATTTACATCCTTGAAAATTGAAAGTTGAGAGCTTTTTATAATTTATTTTTTTGTTTTTATTTAATTTACATTTATTTTTTTAGTAAATTAATATACTTTCTACGAAATATAAGAGTAATAATATATTTTGATCTAAAAAACCCAATGGGTTTCATATAGAAACCGAGTTGAAGCGATTAAATCAACAAGGTCGAATTGAGTCATCATAAATAAGGTTTAAAGGGGTGACTTAGACCAATTTTATGAAAGGGTTAGGTCCATCTAAATTGGACCAGGTAGGTCAACCTAGATTCGACAATAGTGAATATTAATATAATACCACATGGTCCTTTTGTTCGGTAATTTTGGAACTACAATGGAGTCGTTATAGGACCCTGCAATTGTAATATGTTAAGAAAATGTTTTCCAAAAACAAGGGCATTTCTAAAGTTTCTAAAACCTTGTCCTTAATCTACCTCCTTAATAAGACCCTAGTTTTTGTCACTTATAGTCTAAACCTCTCTCCTCTTTTGGAAAAAAATTAAGAGCCTCTCTCTAAACCCTACCTTAAAAAGAAAGTTCAAGGTAATTAAGTTAAGAACATGAAGCTTAAGCCTAAACAAATTCATTCAGGCCTTCTATATGCAAATTTCAGCTGGTTTCCAAGTGTTTCAAGTGAGGATTGTTGAATCTTATCAACTAGCGGCTCATTAAAGGTCATAAGGTGAGCTTTATGGAAGTTCTTCTAAGTTAAGCTTAAATTCCTCTTTAGTTAAGTATTTTGGAGATGTTAACTTAGGATTTTAGTGAGGATTTAATCTAAAATCAAGTGTTACTTAATTTTCTTAAAATATATATATATATACATATAAATCATGAATACTTCAACAAGTATATTGGGTCAAAATCAAGTAATATAGAGAAAGTAAGATCATCGATCCCTCGAAGACTAAAAATTTACTAATTTTATGCTAGTTTTTATCAATATTTAGGTAATCAAAATTTAATTAATTAATCTAATAATTACTCTAAAACCATTGAAAAGAAAATTATTATGAAAAATCTAAAATCTAAGCAATCAATTGAAAATCGTGGGAGAATATAATCCCCCCTAGATTACACAAATCAAATTGTTATCATGTTATATAAATTAATAGTTATATGATTATTCAAGTGGAATTGTTATACCTTAAAACTTAAAGATTTTTACCCCTAATTAATTAGTTAGCTTTTGTATCTTCTAATTAATGGTAAACTCTAAATTACAATCATATATCTCCTAATACTAAGATTGTCTAATGTCCTAAATCAATTATCCCTAATGTCTTAGTGAATAATCAATCGCCGAACATTACATTAATTTTTAGATAATTTATAATTAATTCAATTAACTTTCTTTCCTCATTGATTAATCAAATCAACTAAGAATTTCTAACAAACCCTATATCAACTCTCGTATCATTAGGGTTTCTAACAATTATAATCGAAATTATAGAAATTGCAATCATGAATAATCCATATATCTCTTAATCCTATAACATGAATACAATTATCATCTTAGCTATCTAGGATTTCATCAATTCCCACAAATAAATTTAACCAACTATAGATTTGAGAAAAAAAACACAAATATTAATTGAAATTGCAAAGAAATTCATAATTAAAAGCATAAGTAATTCACAAAATTGCATAAGAATAATTGAAATAGATGTCACCAATTTTGTATTAAAAAAGATAATCTTCAATTGCAACTTTAAATTGGTCTCCCTAGCAAAAGCAAAATCCTTTCAATGATCAAAATGATTCTCTCGAAGAATTCTTCAAGAACTAACTAAAGACTATTCTATGATGTTCTACATCTAAGGAAAAAGTGTCAAAAAAGTCTCCCAAACAATGAAACATAAGCTATTGATATAAAAAATTAGGGTTAGCTCACGTAAAGTTTCTTTTCCATGAAGGCCGATGGTGTAAGTATAAGGCCAGCAGCATGGCCATTAAGGGCTGGCAGTATAAGCTATAAGTTGTAAGCTGGCTACCTTTAATTCTAATTTACATGTATTGATCCAAACTTCGTTAATTTGCTTAAAATTCCTCTAAATCATTCGTAATTCCACTCTTAAATCCTCTAATTCTTTGAAATGTCCAAATGAAAATAATTAAGTACAATTTCTTAATGATTTCTATAAAATCAATAATAATTCTACCTTAATTTGCACTTTAAAGCATGAAAAGTATGCTTTTATCAACTCCCCCATACTTGAACTTTTGCTTGTCCTCAAGTAAAATAAACAGAACTAAAGAAATTTATCATTGAAAATACATATTTTCCAATTGCAAATTCAAGACATTTGATATTTCACATTTTCAGACTCACTAATTTATAATGCTCACTGCTCTAAACAAACGGAAATATGTGATTAGAGTACCATAATTGAAATTAATCAACTATTCTAGAGAAAACAAATTTTAATCCAAGCGTTTAACCTAAGATTTCTATTTCAAAAGTAAATACTTAGTCCTAAAAGGAAAAACACCCATTTAAACTTCATAGCTGTTAGCAAATATATTATCTTTCTAATTATTCTAACAAACAAATTAACAAATAAAAGCATATGATATCTGCTCTATCCCTAGATTTTCTTCTTTTTTATTAAAAGCCTTAATTCATTTCTTGAATTGCATTCAAACTTACATTCTCCATCTCAAACACCCCCTCACAACCCCCAACCCCCCCCCCCCCTTTTTTTCTAGTTCAAATACTAAACTTTTGCCTTTCTGCTCTTCTCGTTATATTGAGTACATTAAGTCTGCACATCTTAAGTTCATCACCCAAGTGTCTAGGTTTTAAAGGGACCCCTACGAACTCTTCTTCACTCTAACATTCAAGTTAGGATATTCTTTACTCAATTTCTTGAATTATTGGAGTAAAGGCTCTCATTCATCAAATTTTTTTTTTTTGAATGCTCACTAAAATTTTTCAGACTTTTTTTATAGGAATCACTAAGTTCAAAGCTTCACTTAACTCTTTCATTAAGTGTTAAATTGTGATTAGAATAACAAAAAAAAAACATATACTAACTAATTAGTACATAAATGAACCTATTTACTTTTCACTTAAGGATTTCACCGATTTTTACACTTCAAATTCTAAGGCTAAAAACTAAGTACATTAGGTTCGTAAAGAATTGATTAATTAATTTTAACAAAATACAAAAATTACAACATTGGTGAGTAAGGCACCTTAGTGAGTCAATTATTCAAATCACAATTAGAAGCTATCAACAATTTTTTTATATAATCTTTAGATTCAAAATAAGAAATTTAAGAACAACTAAAGTTCAAGCTGATAGGAAAGTATAACTATTTGTAAACAAAAACCGGCATCAAAATTGATATTTTCATTTCTTATAATTCCTTCCCCCCACTGTAGGATGGATAATGTCTACGCTATCTCCTATTCAATATTCAAGAAGAAATAATAATAATAATAAAACAAATTCACAACAATAAGAAATGAAAAACTAATACTCTCTTGGATTCAAATTTGTAGCAACAATGAAAATACCAAGCATAAGATCATTGCTATCATAGAATTCAGATCTAACCTATCTCATCAAGCGCAAAGAAACATGAAATAGCAAAGATAATATATAAGTGCACTGAAGAGTACATAGTAGAACTAATGATCTAGAGTTAACTAAACAGATGGGTACTAAACAAAAATAACCAAATAGCTAAATAAAAGAAAAATAAAAAGAAAAGAAAAGAAAAGAAAAATGAAAATAAAATTAAAAAAAATTAAAAAAAGCATGCAAATATCTAAATGTCTCTATTGGTACTACTAATCTTTGCACTGGAAGTTTCATAATGGAACTGCTCAGCAGTTACTTGCTAAAAACAGGAGATAACAGAGTTCAACATGTTAAACATAGTAGTTTGGAACTTCTTATTCATCTTCCTTTCTTTCCTAATTTCATTCCAGACTTCTCTAATTTCATTCCAGACTTCTCTAATTTCAGCACTCAATTATTCATAACTACCATCTATAAGATGAGATAAAGTAGACGCTTTAGCAACAAGAGAATGAGATGAAGTGGACGTTATAGTAGTAAGAGGAGAATTTTCAGGAATATCTTCCTCATCAACAAGATGAGGCCTATTATTTATCTTGACCAATCCCCAACCCTTAAATAGTGCAATAGAAATAAGATTACATGGGATACCATCGTCCCCCTCTAACTCTTTAAAATGCTCCATACCCTTTAATAATGCAGTAATATACCTACCATAAAAGATAACCTGTGTCCTGGTATCATCTATCTGACTATTGATAAAATTTTTTATCTCTATTCCCATATCTATCTGATATATAGAAATAATACTATATAGATAAAATATGTCAAAACTAGTTACCTTGCTATGGTTAATCTTCTTACAGCTGAAAGTATGAGTAAGGATATGGTAGAGTAGCATGTGCTTCATTGTTGAGAAAGTCATGGCAAGCGACTTCAAAGGTACATAATCTTCCCACCTGAGATGAATCAACTGGAACTAAAATTTCTCAGTAGATATATCACTAGGCTAAAAGTTAGGTAAATTGACTTCCTCCTCCTCATATAAACCCAGAAAATAGCCAATTTTACTCAATTCAATGATATAAATTTCTCCATAAACCTAAAATGTAAAAGTGGACATACATCCACTTTTCTCCAACTATAGTGGACAAAAAATCAATGGCCAGATTTTTATAAGTAGGTTCTTTTATCTCAAATAATCAAAACTATGTTTTATTAAGAATCATCTGTTGAATTCTCTCGTCTATTCCATACTCTTGCAAAATATTCCAATCCAAATATTGGTGATTCATGAATGTCATCCATTGTAGCTTCCTCTTTTTTTCTCTAGCATACTCTTGATGTAAGAGTAGATCGCTATCCGAACTTCAAGAAGATGAAGCGGCTGCTATTTTTTGTTTCTTTCTCGGTTACATCTTCTTGGGCAGCATGGCAAATGAAGAAAGCACAGATTTGTAAGGAAAAATGAAAATGTATGTAGAAAAAGTGAAGGGAGTGAGTGTATGAGGTTGTGGGTATATGGGAGAAGGAAAGTTTGAGAGAAATCTAGAGAGAGGATTCCGAAAAAAAAAATGAGTGAAGAGAGAGAGAGAATTGACGGTTGTGCTTTTAAAAGCACTATATGCTTGCACTTACCTTTGTACGCCAATGACGTACATTGCCGACATATATGGGCATGTTAACTGATAGGTCGATAGCCTTGTATTCAAATTTCACACTTTTCTCCTTTTTTTTTTTCTTAAGCCGATAGCCTTCATCTTAATGACCGACCTAAAATTTTTCAATTTTTTTTAAATAAATAAAAATTAACTAATAATGAATAAAAAAATAAAAATAATAATAATAAATAATAAAAATTATTTTGGTTAAACATAGGTTACCTCCTATGAAGCGCTTAGTTTGTAGTCGTTAGCTCGAATTTTCCAATCTTATTGTAGGTTTTCGTTCACCACTATAATAGTGTCATTGTCTATGTTTTCTCCTTCAAAATAGTGTTTAAGGAGATGATCATTTACCTTGAACATACAATTGTCTCTTACCTTTAATTAAACTATACCATAAGAGAAAACATTAGCTATTTCAAATGTTCAAGACCATCGAGATTTTAACTTACCTAGGAACAATTTTAGTCGAGAGTTGTATAGTAACACTTTTTGACTAGGCATGAACTCCTGCTCTTAAATGTTCCTATCATGCCATCGCTTGGCTCTCTCCTTGTAGATCCTAGCATTTTCAGAAGCTTCTTCTCTAATCTCATTCAGCTGGTGCAATTGGAGCAATTGCTATTCACCTGCAACATGTAAGTCAAAATTAAGGTATTTTATGGCCCAATAGGCCTTGTTCTCAAGCTCTACAAGTATGTAACATGATTTACCATAAACGATTTTGTATAGGGACATTCCTATAGAGGTTTTAAAAGCTGTCTTATAAACCTACAATGTATCATCAAGTTTTAGAGACCAGTCTTTTCTAGGATACGCTTTATTTTTCTATTGGACACCTCAACTTGTCTACAAGTTTGCGGATGATATAAGGTGGCAAGTTTATGAGTGACTCCATATTTTGTTAACAATTTCTTAAATTGCCGATTGTAAAAATGAAACCCCCCATCACTTATAATAGCCCTAGGTATCCCAAACCTGGAAAAAATGTTCTTTTTCAAAAATTTAATTACCACTCTGACATTGTTAATTTATAGAGCTACTACTTCTACCTATTTTGATACATACTCTACTACTATAAGTATATATTTGTTTGAAAAAGATAAAGGGAAAGGACCCATGAAATCTATTCCCCATAAATTAAAAAGCTCAATTACCAAAATACTCTTTTGTGGTAATTCATGTCGCCTACAAATATTCCCAATCCTTTGGCATTGAGCACAAGACATTACATAATTCCTGTAATCACTAAACAAACTAAGCTAATAAAATCCACAAGATAAAATTTTAGCTGTAATTCTTTTCACACCAAAGTAGCCCCTTGCTTCTTTAAAATGATAGTGCTGAATTATGCTAAGCTGGTCTGTTTCAAGCACACAACATTTAATTACTTAGTTTGCACAACTTTTAAAAAGATACGGTTCATCCCAAAAATAAAATTTCATGTCATGTAAAAACTTCTTTTTCTCTTGAAATGAGAAACCGTATGATATGATCTTACCAACCAAGTAATTAACTATATCAGCATACCCTAGTAATCTTCGGATCTCTATTACATACAATTGTTCATCAGGGAACTCTTCATTAATTGGTGGCTCATAACACTTTAATTGTAATCGAGATAAATGATCAACAATTACATTTTCAGTTCCCTTTTTATCTCTAATTTTAAGGTCAAATTCTTACAATAATATGATCCATCGAATTAAGCTAAGTTTAACATCAACTTTAGCAAACAAATATTTTAAAGCAGTATAATTTATGTATACTATGATCTTAGAACCAATGAGATAAGGCCTAAACTTGTCATAAGCATATACAACCACTAAAAGTTCTTTCTCTATCATGGCATAGTTTCTTTGTATCTCATTCAAAGTTCTACTCGCATAATATATAACATGAAATAACTTATCTCTCCTCTACTCAAGTACTGCTCCTACAACATAGTCGCTAGCATCACACATCATCTCGAAAAGAAGCTCCCAATTTGGTGCAATGATCACTGGTTCCGAAGTAAGCTTCCCCTTCAATAGATTGAATGTCTGCAAACAACTGCAATAAAAAACAAAGGTAGAATCTTTTTCATGTAAATTACAAAGTGGTCTAGAGATTTTAGAGAAGTCGCTAATAAATCTCCTGTAGAAACCAACATGCCCTAAGAAGCTCCTAACTCCTTTGATTGAAGTAGGTGGTGGCAACTTCTTTATTCTCTCCACTTTGGTTTTATTAACTTCAATCCCCTTTTTTGACACCTTGTGACCTAAGACTATTCCCACTCTTACCATAAAATGGAATTTTTGCTAGTTCAGAAGTAGATTAGTCTCTTTGTACCTTTTAAGCACACAGCCTAAATTAGTCAGACATAAATCAAATGACTTCCCAAAGATAGAGAAGTCATCCATAAATATTTCAATAAAATCTTCTAACATGTCAAAAAATATAGACATCATGCATCTTTGAAAAGTCGTGGGTACATTACAGAGACCAAAGGGCATTCTCCTAAAGGCAAAATTACCATAAGGACATGTAAAAGTGGTTTTCTCCTGATCTTCGGGTGCGATATGAATTTGACTGTAACTAAAATATCGATCTAAAAAACAATAATAATTATGCCCTAAAAGTTTTTCTAACATCTGATCTATGAAAGAGAAAGGGAAGTGATCTTTACGGGTGACATAATTTAATTTTCTATAAACTATACAAACTCTCCACCCATCACAGTACAAGTAGGGATTAACTAATTTACCTCATTTTTTACTATAGTCATACCACCTTTTTTTGGTACTACCTGAACAAGACTGACGTACTTATTATTTGAGATAAGGTAAATAATACCTATATCCAGCAATGTGAATATCTCTTTCTTTGCTACCTCCTTAAGAGTTGGGTTGAGTCATCTCTATGATTATACTATGGGTTTACACTCAGTCTCAAGCAATATCTTATGAGTGAAAATTAAGGGACTAATCTCCTTTATATTAGCAATGATCCACCCGATGGCTTCTTGATGCACTCTCAAAACTCCTAGAAGTTGTTTCTCCTTGTCACCTATCAAAGAAGAGGAGATAATTATTGGCAAAGTATCATTTGTTTGAAGATAAGCATATTTTAAATGACTAAGTAAAGGTTTAAGTTCAAGCACCAAGGGTTGTGTCAATGATGGAATTGGCTTCTGTTCACTGGTGCCTAGTTCTTCATAGTATCGAGCTTTGATTTTTGACACCTGTTCCCTACCTTCTCCTTTAAGCTCGTCATCATTGCTCCATTCATCCAAATCCCTAAGAACTGACTCCGTGATATCGAATCTTACTTTCTCTTCTATAGACTCACAGGTAATCTCATAAAAAAATGTCGATAGTATAATAGGATTTGCAATCATCAAAATGCTTTATAGCTTCATAAACATTAAACGTTACCTAATCATCCATAACTCTTAAAGTCAGCTTACCCCGTTCCACGTCTATCAACACCTTACCTGTTGCAAGAAACGATTTGCCCAATCTCATGGGTACCTCTCTATCTTCTTCCATCTCTAAGACTTTAAAGTCGACTAAGAAAATAAATTTTTCTACCTTCACCAGGACATTCTCAACAATACCCCTTGGGTATTTGATACTCCTATCAGCAAGTTGCAAGGTGACATGAGTCTCCTTATAATCTCTAAGTCCCAACTTCTTGAAAATAGACAAAGGCATTAAATTTATACTTATACTTAAATCAATAAGAACCATATCAAAATGAAAATTTCCTATGGTGCAAGGAATAGTAAAACTCCCTTAATCTTTTTGTTTTCTAGGCAGGGTGGATAAATTTTTTTAAAGGATCATGGAGTACTCTACTGTAAGCATTATTGATTCGTTCCAATCAATCTTTCCCTTCTTGGTGAGAAAATCCTTCATGCATTTGGCATATGAAGGCATCTACTAAAGTGCTTCTGCAAAATGAATGTTGATTTGCAACTTTTTAAAGACATCTAGAAATTTGGCAAATTAAGCGTCTAGCTACTGTTGCTTCAATCTTCTTGTAAAGGGGACTGGAGGAACATATAATTTCACTTCTAATGACTTCTACGTTGGTTCCTGTTCCACCTCCTTCCCTTTTTCTTCCTTTAGAATCTCTACCTTTTCTTCAACTCGTCTATCAACTATTTCCAATGCTTTTCCACTCCTCAGCATAATAGCATTGATACCTCTAGAATTCTCTTTAGTATTGCTGGGTAAAGACCTTGATGGTCTATTATTTAACTATTGAAAAATCTGGCTAATCTGATTCTCTATGTTTCGAATAGTCGCTTGTTGATTCTGTAGTAAAGTGTCAATCTTTTGCATATAACTCAAAATGAACTCTTCCATTCTAGACTGATTTTGCTGAGGTGGAGTGTTGTGAGCAGGCTCTTGCTTCTAGAATCTATGTGGTAGTTGGAATGCATTGTTCTCATTTCTCCATGAAAAATTTGGATGATTACGCTACCTAAGATTATATGTATTCGAATATGGTCCTTGATTGATGTGTTAAAAATTGTTAACAAAATTCACCTGTTCTCTACTGGTTGGAGCTAAGTAATTCCCAATTAAGCACTCAAGAGTTGAATGTGGTCCTGAACATAACTTACAAAAAATAATAGGGTTAGCGTTAAAAGACTGTGTTGGGGTGAGTTTACTTACCTGAGTAGTAAGAGTTGCAATCTGAGCTATTAATTGAGATACAATGCTATTGTTATGGTTGCTGCTACTCCTAGCTTGCTTCTCTCATTTTTCTAGTTATGTGGCCATCTCTTCTATCAGTACACTTGCTTCATTATATATCTTACCCATTAGAGCACCTCCAACTGCAGCATTAACTAAGGACCTCAATGTCTCGTCCAAACTAAGATAGAAGGTCTCAATCAAGAGATTGTCTAATAATCCATGATGTGGGCATTTTCTGATCGCCTCCTTGAATCTCTCCCATGATTCATAAAGTGACTCACCACTAAGCTTAGTAACTTTGGTGATGTCATTCCTTAATTTTGTTGTCCTAGCCAGTAAGAACTTTGATGAAAGATCAACCCAAGTGGTGATAGACTCTTGTGGCAATGAATGAAACCAAGCTTTAGCTTTATCCTTCAGTGAAAAGGGAAAGAGCTATAATTTGATAACCTCATCTATTACATTGTTCATCTTTACTATATTGCAGTATTAAAGGAATTCTACAATATGCTCGTTAGGACGTTCATTGGGATATCTTCTAAACTAATTCGTCTGAATTATCTTAATGAGGGACAGTTTCAACTTAAAGTTGATAGCTTGAATAGTAGGCCTCCTTATAGCTGAACCCATCACCGTAAGTACTGTATAATCTCATAATGCTTGCGAAACTTTTTGTATCTGATTATTACCCTCGTTACTTGCCATCTCGTTTATTCTTCTTCTGTTCTCTTGCCTCAACTGATACAAAGTGCGTTCTATATCTAAATTTAATGGTAGTATTTTAGCACTTCTACTCCTGCACATAAAACACTTGCAAAAAAAAAAAAAAAAATACGTCGTCAAGTGCACCTAAATTACCAACAAAAAACTAAAAGGTTTAATATTTTCAATCCCTAACAACGGAGTCGAAAACTTTATTCGCTTAATATATATATATATATATATATATATATAAATCACGAATACTTCAGCAAGTTTATTGGGACAGAATCAAGTAATATATAGAAAGTAAGGTTGTCGATCCCTGAAAGACTAAAAAATTACTAATCCTATGCTAGTTTTTATCAATATTCGAGTAAGAAAAATTTAATTAATTAATCTAAAACTATTGAAAAGAAAATAATTATGAAAAATCTAAAATCTAAGCAATCAATTAAGAATTGTAGGAAAATAGAATCCACCCTAGATTACGCAAATCAAATTATTATCATGTTATATAGATTAATAGCTACATGGTCATTCAAGTGGAATTGTTTTACCTTAAAACTTAAAGATTTAAACCCCTAATTAATTAGTTAGCTTCCACATCTTCTAATTAATAGTAAACTCTAAATTACAATTATATATCTCCCGATACTAAGATTGTCTAATGTCTTAAATTGATTATTCCTAATGTCTTAGTGAATAATCAATCTCCAAATATTGCATTAATTTCTAGATAATTTCTAATTAATTGAATTAACTTTCTCTCCACACTGATTAATCAAATCAACTAAGAACTTCTAACAAACCCTATATCAACTCTCGTATCATTAGGGTTTCTAACAATTATAATTGATTAAACAATTATAATTGAAATCATAGAAATTGTAATCATAAATCATCCATATATCTCTTAATCCTATAATATGAACACAATTACTATCTTAGCTATTAAGGTTTCATCAATTCCCACAAATAAATTTAACTAGCCATAGATTTGGAAACGAAAACACAATTACTAATTGAAATTGCAAAGAAATTCATAATTGAAAGCATAAGTAATTCACAGAATTGCATAAAAATAATTGAAATAGATGTCACCAATTCTGTATTGAAAAAGATAATCTTCAATTGCAACTTCAAATTGGTCTCCACAGCAAAAGCAAAATCCTCTCAATGATCAAAGTGATTCTCCCAAAGAATTCTTCAAGAACCGATTAAAGACTATTCTACAACTCTCTACATCTAAGGAAAAAGTGTCAAAAAAGGTCTTCCAAACGATGAAACATAAACTATTTATATAAAAAATTAAGGTTGGCTTGCGTGAAGTTTCTTTTTCATTAAGGCCGGTGGAATGAGTGTAAGGCCGGTGGCGTAGTCATTAAGTGCTAGTGATGTAAGTTGTAAGTTATAAGCCGGTTGTTAAGCAGGTTCCCTTTAATTCCAATTTGCATGTATTAATCTAAACTTCGTTAATTTGCTTAAAATTCCTCTAAATCATCCGTAATTCCACTCTTGAATCCTATAATTCTTGAAATGTCCAAATGAAAATAATTAAGTACCATTTCTTAATGATTTCTATAAAATCAATAATAATTCTATCTTAAATTACACTTTAAAACATGAAAAATATGCTTTTATCATTACTCAATTTGTAGGAGGTATATTGTTTCATTTCCAAATTTCACCAAGTGTTTGAACCATTTCAAGTAACTAATTTTAGCATTGTTCTTAGATTTGGACTGTTGTATTGGAAATCTGTTTTGCGAAGTTACAATATAGGGCTTAAGTAGAATTTTAGGGTTGTGAATCATTGGTTTACTATACCTTAAGTCGGGATTGGAAGAGTTGGAAGTCTAGATAAGGAAATGGTTGAAATGTGTTTAAGAATGAAGGTGTTCTATTTTATAGAATTATAGAATAGAAGCAAGGCACTAGGATGCCTCACCAGGCAATGTTCAGACGCTAAGCCACTAAAAGTAGTAGAAGCATAGCATCCAGACACCATATCTTGCTTCACTTTCTTTTGCTTCTTAATCTTGTTTTCAATCATTTCTAACCTAACTAAATCCTTGCCTGACCTTTCCACTTCCAAAAGATTTAATCTTTACTTTAAGTTTAGAATTTTAAGTTAGTTTAAATTGAATAAATTAACTTCGAATCTAGGACCCAAAAGATTCGGAGATGAAGTTAACTTAAGAATTGGTTGGCTTAGAATTACACAAATGTCTACTTGAATTGGAACATAGGAACTAAGTTGATTATGTTGCATTTGGGGCTAGGAACTTTGATTTTCTTCTTCGTGTTCCCTTATTAAACTATTTACTTGCCTATTGTGCTTGACCCATTCGTTCTAAAGGCCCGTAATGATAGATCCCTAAAGGGGCCACTACTGATCATAAGTAAGGTTTCCTTATGGACTTACATATGAGACAATGCAACCAGAATTCTAGGTTTTATGGTCTTTGGACTCTAAACTCAAACGTAAAAGACTTAAAGAAAAACTTATATTTATATATACCTATGTATGTGGAAAAGATCATGGTATCATGAGTACTTCTTTGTTGTTTACGAACCTAAATTAAAGATGACCAATCTATTGTTTGCTTATTATTGATATAGCTTGCATTATATGCATTTGTATGTTTTAGCTTTGCATCTAGGTATGTTTGTAAACCCGTACTAGGTTTCAACTCATTCTTTATTCTTTTTTAGGTATAAGGACCGATTAGTACCTTATTTATGAGGAGCTATTTGTGGATGACATTTAGGAAGAGTAGGGCATAGAATATTTATATTTCAATGACAACTAGAGTTGTGATGATTCATGTCTTGATGATGTTAGGCCATGTTTAGGAGAGACATGTTTTATTGAGGAGATAGACTCCTTCTTACAAAGTTTTAGGGATTTGTGTTGATATGAGGAGATTAGCTACTCTTTATTCTACCTTATGATACTTGTAGTCATGAGTTGGTAAACTCCATGAATTATTGTGCTAGTTTATATATTTAGATTATGATGTTTTAGAGTGAATGCTGTTTCCCACTCCTTGATGATCATTTTATAATTGTGATAATGTTTAATTTAAATTTAAGAATTGTGGATCAACAAGCCTTAGCATAATTTCGAATGGTGGAGTTATGTGATGGGTTGTAATGTCTATTTAAGGTCTTAGGGTGTTACATCAATATCAAAAGAACTAGTATCGGAAAGTTGGAATACCCCAAATTCATCAAACAAGTCATTCATAATTAAAAAGGAATTAATTAAGGTCATTTAAGAAGGTTTTTCAATGTTTAAGGTCAATTTTTTTAAGTGACTATTTTGTCACCTCATGCAATTTAACTAAGAAGCCTAAATTTTGGTTTAAATGGTCTAAACAATGTTTTACATGTCATTAGGCCCAAAATAGAAATAAAAGTGAATTATTTAAGAGAATTTCTCAATTTGGGTTTTAAGATGCCATTTAACATAAGGTGGACACTTGTGAGCATGTAAAAAAGGTATAGTCCACACAAGATATTTTCTAGGGCTTTGTGAAAACAAAACCACTCTATAAATAGTCCTAACGCAATAACTAACTATAGCAACTCCCCCACCCTCTTTCTGTGTAACCCTCTCATTTCTTCTAGTCTTCTTAAGGTGAGAAACCATAAACCCTTAGTTTAAACCATAAAACTCTAAGTAAAATCCATAAGATTATCTTGATATCTTGTCTAAATTAAATTAAGGTGTTTTAAATCAGTATAAGAGCTAAGAAGAGCATTAAGATGCCATTTTTAAGGGGGTAGGGTTTATGGAGCTTTATTTCGGTTTTCCTTAATTTAATTTATATTAAGTCCAATCCACTTAATATAAATTACTTGAAATAAAATTAAGGAAAAAATGTTAAAAATATATATTTTAAAAAATAACTTGGAGTTGCTAACCAGTCAAACTAGTAAAAAATTAAATTAGGGTTTTCCTTAGCTACTAGTCTATAGGTTTTCTAAAAAATTAATTTTTATAAAAATTTAACTAGAAAATCTAAATTTGGAGTTTAACCTATTAAGACCAAGTCATCATGTAAAATTAAAAGAAAAAAAACTAATGAGCCTTTATTTTTATAATTTTTCAAAAGAATGAGAAAGCATGCAAATGATGTGAAAATGCATAAAAATGAATTTTTTATTACAAAATATCCCAAAAAAATAAAAATAAAATAAAATATTTTACAAATTTTACAATTGCCCCATGGTGCCTACCTAATCGTTAGTTGAGACCAAATTAACCGTAGTTATTATTTTCAGAAAAGCTTTAATGAGTTGATAAATTTTATTTTTGAAAACAAGCTAGGTTTGCGTTTGTTAGCTAATTTATTTTTTATTAAGAAAAATCCTAAAAAAGAAACCCAAATTTTTATTATCCAATTAAAAAAAAAACCTTAACTTAAGGAGAAAATTTTTCCTTATGATAAATTTTTTTAGAAAAATCCTAAAGTACCTAAATATAATTTTTCCATAAAATATGCAATTAATACGAAAAAAAGATACCTAAACCATAAAAAAGAAACCTAACCATTGAAAAGACGCCAATCATTATTATTTTTTTATTTTATGAAAAACTAACTAAGTGACAAAATGATTTTTTTTTAGAAAAATCCCTAAATGCCTAATTTGTAAAGAAAATTTTAAATCTAACTAAAATATGCAATTTATGTAAAAAAAAAAAAAAGTTATTTATGCTAGTTACACAAAGGGCATAAAAGACTTTCAATTATGAATGTAAACCTTGAAAAAAAAAATAAAAAGCACATGCTCGTACTTATTTGATGTAAAAAACTATCATAATCATGTGATTTTATAAAAATTAATAATTAAGCTAAAACTAAGGACCTAAGCTATATGTGAGCTAGACTAGGACTTATTACTTATAGATCCAAGTCAGTCACGTCATTAGGGCTCTACTGGGTTCGAAACTGGGTGGCAGGTCTTCTTCAACCAACAACTGCAATGGCTTCCCATAGTGTGTTTCAAGAATTGAATCGTATGAGAAATCACATTTTCATGTGATTTGGATTAGTGAAAATATGTTTGGGATTGATGCCTTAGAGAGACGTAGTGTTTTTAAGAAGTTGAGTGGTGGTTATCGATGGTGAAGTTCAGTTTGATGGCTGTACATAAGTAACCATGTCACATGTATGTAGTGTAGGCCAAGAGCGATAGTTGTGCGATAGAGTGAAGGTAGTATGGGAACTGTTGTTGTGGTGTCTAGTGTGTATGTGTTCAAGTGTTGGGTTTGCTAGGTTGGGGAAGGTAGAGTAAATTGTCAAGGGATCTGTGGAGAGTAGTCATACGTCATAAGTTCGCTGCTTGATCTGTTTTGGGCGTGTTGGTCGTGCAAAAGGGGAGTGGCAAAGAGAAGGTGGTGCAATTAGGTAATGATGGAGGTTAAACAAAAGAGTGGATGAATGGGTGAGTGGTCTACTATATATCAATGTATGTTGTGTGTGTGCATAGATGTATGGTTTAGTGTTGGATTATGTATTCGTGTGGCTGTTTACTACTGTTGCGTAGTTGGATCATGGTGGAGGATAGGGATGCTATGGTGATGAATGTGGTCGGGTTGAGTCATTGATGGAGGATGGAGATGGCTGTCTATGATTGAGGATGGGATTAGATGGATTCTTGGTTTCTTGTTGGATTCCCATACTCAATATACAGCTTTTTAACCCAAATCTTCATATTAATTCGAATTGGTCATGAATTACACTTAAGCTTGGTTGATTTTTATCTAATCTTTATTTTATAAATATCTTTGTAAATCATTACAAGATATGGTACCTTATCTTTGTCTTTATTTCCTTTTTTTTTTTTTTGGGTCTCTCTTTCTTTTTTTCTTCTCTTCTCTTATTCTTTTTTCCCTTCTTTTTTCTTTTTCCTCTATCAAGCTGATCACTCTCTATTTGTCTAAGTTTCCATTTGAGGAGATTCAAAACCCTGGGCTCAAAGTATATAAACCTGGTGAAGTATGTATGGCTTTAAAGTGCATTGGAAAAATTCATAGGCTTGAAGTGTTTGAATGAATGTACGGGCCTAAGTAAAGTGTTTACTATTTGAAACTCTTCTTTACCCTAAAGAAATTGAATTATCTATGATAATATTTGCTCATGAATTGGCACAATTGAGGTAAGCATAAGTTAATCTACTCTTTTTCTCTAGATTAATGACCCTAACCTCCTAATTACCCTAGTTAGGAGTGGTTCTTGACAAGGCTACTTTTAAGCAAAATCCCTAAAAAGGCTCAAATGGGTTTAAAAGGGATAATTTTATTTAGGTTAGTGAAATGAATGCCTAACATCATTTTGACAATGTGTCAAGTTCAAAACAAACCTCGTTTAAGGAATGAGTCTAAGTACTCACATTGCGTCGCTCAACTCTCATGTGTTTGGGGTTAATGTTTAGGATATAGTTTGCCTCATTTCATCATAAAATTTTCAAGTAATATGTCCCCATTCCTTTAGGTAGAAAATTTTAAGTTCCTAGGCCAAAGGCATGCGTTAATCAAGTTGATTTAACTTCACTACATATAAAGACAAAAATGCACAAGAAGAACACTTTATTCAAATAACTTTCCCATTACAAGCTTCAAAGTAAAAGGTCAATTTGAAAGAAATAAATGGAAGAACTAAATTCTTTTCCACTTCTTTCCCTCATTTTTGTTACTCCTTCGACCTAAGCCCATTCGGTTGAATTGATCTCCAAGAGATATACCTAACTACTTCAAATGGTAAGCCACCTTATCAAATGATAATAGTAGGCCTTCAATATCTGATGCTGGCGGTTCTCTGTTTGAGACTTCTTCATAACTTAAGGAACGGATACTATAACCAATAGACCCATTAGCCTCTAGAAGGTTGGTTGGATAATTTCTACATTAATCAAATCTTGTACCTTACGCTTCAATTTCTAATAGTTCTCTATGGTATGCCCAATTAGGCTCATATGATATCACACCATTTGTTGGGTTCATAATCCTTTGACTTGTACTTCTTTATTAAGATTCCACATACGAGCACTTCTCTCAGTTGCTTGAACCCTTAGACCATTGGAATCTTGAATTGTGTAAGTTGCCTCCTCTTATTATGGGCGAACTTATCTTGATCCTAGGCTTTGCTAATTGTTGCATTGGTTTCTAACTTCTTTTTCCCTATATCATCCTCATACTTAGGCTTTGATGTCTTACTTGTAATAGAAGCTAAGTGTTTGAGCTACTTGAGTACATAACCCATTGTCATTTCTATACCCATGAGTCTTTCTTTTAACATTACTAGTTTTTTATCTAAAGCTATAACCCTTCTTTCTAGGCCTTAAAAGTAACATGCCCCCAAGCTCAACTATTTAAATCTATCTCTAGCAACTTTTCTAAACTTTGTATCATGTTGATAGTAGGCTCACGAACTTGCAACTTTTTAGACTTATTTGCCTATGGTAGTGTGTTGATGGGTACTTAGGCTTAGATATGGACCATATTCTCGACTTACTTCATGTGCTTGCTGAAAACCCTTTTATTGTGAGTGTTCTTTGTCCAAGAGCTTCAGATATCTTGGTTTTGAATACAAGTGACTATGAGCTTTAGTTTAGGCTAAACCACTTAAGAGGTCATTTTTCAAATTCTGTAAGAATCCATTCCTGTTAGCAACACTGTATCCCCCTTTTTAAAAAAAAAATCAAGTTTTTAATTTTGAAAACCTTTTCTTTCTCTTAGAAACTTTATTAAAAAAATCAATGCTTATTTTATGTTATAAATAACCTAATACTAACATTGACAAATATGATCTCATTATAGAGACAACAGGTTAAAAAAAAAAAAAAAGAACATTTGAACTAACAACTAAGGACATAAGAATTGGGACTGACAATCAAGGATGCAAGATAACAATTATATTCCAAGCATGATATAAAGAAGTGGAAAAATTTTTTTACAATGAAAAACCTTATTGAAAGCATCACTAGCTTACGCTCTGACCGAAGTAGCATGGGGTACATGGGGTAAGGTTGCTTTGTTACCTATTCCATTAAGAATCGCAAATTTTTTAGTACATCACATGCATGCATTTATAATTCATGTAATGGTATTGATATTCCTTAAAGGAGTTTTATTTGCTCGTAACTCTTATTTGATATCGAATAAAGCAAACCTTAGTTTTCGTTTTCCTTGTGAAATACTCGAATTAAAGTAAAAATAATAATTAAATTATAAAATTTATTTAAATAGTGTCAATAAAAACCACATCCTAATAAAGGAAAATTTTAATTTATTTATCTTCGAATAACTCCAAACTTTCTGAAATTTTATTTTATAAAATAGCTGTTTAGTTTAAGATTTTGATTATATTTCTCTAAAACTCTTATCTTAATGTACGCAATAAATAAATTAATTTTATAAAGTATATGTATTTTATTAATACTATATATCTTACAATATTTTAATATATAAACAATTTTTTTCTTTAAATACTATTTATTCTTATTTTAGCTAATCTTTATTTTCCTACTTAAATCGAAAACACCTTATATTCGAGAATAAACTAGAACATATCTTCAAACCCTACTCTACTTTTGTTTTATTCTTACAGCTGCAATTGTTGATTCTCATTTCCTAAATTCTCTCGTCTCTCCCGGACTCTCTCTTCCAAGCCCCAATCTCAGCTCTCTTCTCTTTCTCGCCCCTCCATTCCTCCTTAGCTTTTTTTTTTTTTTTTTTTTTTCTTCTTCTCGAACCCTCCATCGATGTCATCCCCTCGTCTCTTGGAAACAGCAGCCCTGGTCTCAGCTTCTTCTCTCGGATTCTCCTTCATCGTTGACGATCGTTTTATCCTTTTCCGATTCCGTCTCCGGCGAAAGCAACAATGAATATTTCTCCAAGATTCGAGCTCCCTTCCTATTGATGAGCTATAACTTTTCTACTTCCTTGAAACCACAACATTCTATAGTTTGATAATCTGTTCTAGTCCCTTCTCCAGCATTAGTGGCGACTCCGTCAAGCTGTAATCTCTCAATATGCCTTCTGGTGAGTTGACGCGGTTTTGTCTAGCTTCTTTACTGTTTCATTTGATTTAAAAATCTATTTTATTTGGTTCCTAAGTTTCTATCCTTCTGTTTTCGATCGAGCTACCATGGCTTTTCCGGTCAGCGAGCTTCCGTTATATTTGGCCATTGCATCTTCCTTGTTCAACAAAATTTGTTCGTCCACAGATGTTTCTCTGTTTTCGGTTAGTTGATTCGACTCAACTTCTTCTTCTATTAAGGACAGTCTTAAATTGATGTTGATCCAGCATTAAAAATGATGCAATGCTAAATAGATTATATACGTACATATATATTATCGTATTATCTTTATTTGTTTACTATTATAGCTAATGAATCGGTTACAGTATGTACATGTTTCCTTATAACAAATTATTTGGAAAACCTAGTTTAATAAATTTATTTATCTTTCAATAACATTGTGATGTTGCTGTTGTCATCATCGAACACGCTGTGAATTGGTGACGAGAATTACGTGGAAGAAGAAGCCAAAGTTTCCTTCACTTCTAAAGCTTTCAGTTTTGATATTTAAAGTATATATTATTTATACTTATTACGAAGGTATGATATTGTGTAATAGACTAATATAATATTACTTGTTACTTCACTCCTTAACTTTAGTTTTGTCTTCTTTTGATAAAATAATAATATGAGTGATAGTATTTGATGCTCATGATTATATATATATATATATATATTATTTTGAAATTGAAGTTTAAGCCGAACTCATTGGCTATTCAATTCCTTGCGGTACTAATATGTAGTATTTTATTAATATGCCCACAATCTACTTTATTGTATATATTACATTATTTTCGATTTCTATATCGACTTTTGAATCGATTTGATTAATTTTACTGAAAAATTCGAATTGATAAGTTTATATATTATCAAATAATAGATAATTAGGTTTTTAAGTAACTTTTAGGTAAAACTTAGTTATCGAATATCTAAGGATTAACGTGTATACTCTTTCTCAAATAGATTTATGCTGGATATTAAATTCTTTCCTTATTGGGTGGATTGAGCTATTTAGTATAGGACTTAAAGTTGTAGAATTCTAGTTAGCAGTTTAGAAGCCTTTCCAGATACATGGTGCTTGTTTGTATGAATGTGTTTAATAGGACTTAGAATATAACTGAAATAATCTATATTCGGCTTAATTGACCTTGAATTCTGATTGTGATTAAACTGCTCGCTTTAAGAGCCCACAGTTGCAATTTTCCAGAAGAGCAATCGCATCATATGTGAAGATTCCTTAATAGACTCGTATATAAAATGACATAACTAGAATATTAGGTTTTTTGTCTCTAGACTCTAAGCGTAAAAGATTTAAAGGAAAACATATGTTTATATTCACTTATATATATGTACGAGGATCATAGTATGGTGGGGTCATGAAAACCCTTATGTTGTTTGCTAGCCTAAGTTAAAGATAATTAAACTGGTGTTATTTATATTTGTTATAGTTGCATTATATGCATGTATTTTGGGCTTGGCATCCATATATAATTGTGCACCCATCTAAGTTTTGGCTCACTCTTCTATTTTTACAATCGCAGGTTGATTTGACAAGTTTGCGAAAAGTATGGGATTTGCTATCATTGAGTTAGGAAAGAAGGTGATTAGCCTTATCTGTTGTAGATCAGTCACTCAAATTAATGTATTTGGAAATTTTTTGTTTTGTACATGTTAAGTAGTTATTACAAGTGATTTTGGAGATTTAACGTGTTTCTAATATGTGGGGACACGTGGCGAGTTGTGGCATCCTCTAGTTCTAGGGCGTTCCTACAAGAATCTATTCTTGTTAACAATACTACATCCCCCTTTTTAAAAAAATAAATAATTTTTCTTATTTTGAAAACCTTTCTTTTTTTGGAAACTTTATTTAAAAATCAATGCTTATTTTATATTACAAACAACTTAATACTGACATTGACAAATCTGACCTCATTATAGAGACAAAATGATTAAAAAAAAAAACATTTGGACTGATATCTAAGGACACAAGAATTAGGATTGACAATTGAGGACACAAGAAAAAAATTATATTGCAAGTATGATATACCGAAGGGGGAAATTTTTTTACAATGAAATACCTTCGATGGTGGTAATCTAGTAGTCGAAAGCATCACTAGCTTACGCTTTAAGTTGAGTAGCATAGGGCACATGGATGGCAAGGTTGCTTTGTTACCTATTCCACTAGGAAACGTAGATTTTTTGGTACATTACATTCATGTAATGGTACTAATACTCTTAAAAGGTGTTCTATTTGCTTGTAGCTCTTGTTTGATACCAGATAAAGCAAACTTTAGTTTTCATTTCCCTCGTAATGGTCTTGGAAGAGGGGGACCATGTCAAGTATTCACTTAGGATCATATCTTCTTGGGCCTATTTTAGATGTACAATACAATTTTAGTAATCTTTAATAGGTATAATAACAGTATCAATAGGAGCTACTTTAGCTCTTGCTCAAAAATATATTTTATTAAAGATGACACAAGAGTGACAACTCGAAAACTCTATTGGAGCCATAATAACCTAACGAGTAAGTATAGAGAACGAGAACTTAGATATTTTAAGGTTGATGACTTTAAGGTGGTAAGTGATTTATACTAGAAATTCGTGGGTTAAATCTTTTTATTTATTTATTTTGTTTTTATTTTATTAGTTCCTAACAATATGGTACATGTGTGGCAATATGACAGAAACCAACCAAGTAAAGATTATCATGAAACTATTTTTTTTTCTTATCATAAAATATCTCTTAGAAACTCTCTTCCATTTTTTGAAACTTATTGAAAACCTTAAGAAAATGATAGTTCCATAATAATCTTTATCATAACTAATCTTCATAATTATATGCAAAAATAAACTTTACAAGTTGATACTAATTTTTTTTTTCTTTTATAAACATAGTTATATCATAATACAGGGGAAAATTAATAATTCTGTATCTTCTAAGTAAAACCTTATGTTACATAATCTATTACTCATGAAACAATGATATGTATATTATAAGATAATATTCACAGACAACACCAAAAAGAAGACCAAAACAACATATACAAATTAAGACAAAACTAAAAATTGATTTAATATGCTATACATGCATAGTGCAATAAGGATTGATAATTAATAAATTATAAGGTCAGAATTATTATAAACTCGCTATCAATATTTATATAAACTTACATATATAAGTAAATGAATTTCTATATATATTTTTTAAAAAATAAAGCTTATGTACACTTATATGTATAAGTATGTTAAGTTTTGAAAACAAAACCCAATTAGACACGAGTTATAACAATTTTTTTTTTCTAACTCCTCTAATTTAAAAATTACTAACCCTTTTTTTTGTCATTTTATGATAATCCAGGGATGGTAGAATCTACAAGTCTCAAACTCTATAACACCTAGTGAGATACACAAAAGTATGAGTAAGCTTACTTATTACCATCAGGCGGAGGTAAGGACCCCAACAACTTGAGAGTTATACAATGGCAACTCGTCCTAAGTTCCAAAGGTAATCCAAGTTCCACCACATCTAAACATATGTATGATGCAAAATATATATATATATAATAAAAAACCCTTAAAATCCCCAATAAAAGGCCCATTAGGCCAAGCTTTTCCTAGCAGGCTTGCATTACTAAAATCTAATTAATACAAATCAAAAGAAAAGGAAAATAAGAAAAATAAAGGCCTACTAATTAATTTTTTTTTTTACATGGCTAGCTCACTAAGTCCCCAGTAGAGTCGGTAATTCTATCAAGTCCTATTTCGGTTTTCCTTAATTTAATCTATATTAAATCTAGCCTACTTAATATAAATTACTTGATATAAAATTAAGGAAAAAACATTTTTCTTGAGAAAAATATTAAAAAAAATATTTTGAAAAATAACTTAAAGTTGCCAACTAATTAAACTAATAAAAAAATCAAATTAATGTTTTCGAAAGGGAAAACCCTAATTTAGCCATTAGTTTACAGGTTTTCTAAAAAAATTAATTTTTTTTTAAATTTAACAAAATAATCTAAATTTGGGAGCTAATTTATTAAGACCAAGTCACTATGTAAAAATTTAAAAAAAAAACTAATGGGCTTTTATTTTAATAATTTTTTAGAAAAATGAGAAAGCATACAAAGGACTTGAAAATGCATAAAAATGATTTTTTCAATTATTTTTTATTACGAAATTTCCCTATAAAATGAAAAGAAAATTAAATACTTTCTAAATTTTACAATTGCTCTAAAGGTATCTACTTACCCGCTGATCGGAATCAAACAGACCATAGTTCTCATTTTTATAAAAGCCTTAGTAAGTTAACAAATTTTATTTTTGAAAACAAGCCAAGTTTATGTTTGTTAACCAGTTTCTTTTTTATTAAAAAAAATCCTAATAAAGAAACCCAAATTTTTATTGTCCAATTTTTTTCCAAAAAAAAACCTTAACTTAAAAATAAAAACCTCTCCAATGTGATAAAATTTTCTAGAAAAATCCTAAAGTACCTAAATGCAATTTTTCCACGAAATATGCAATTAATGTGAAAAAAAAAAGCTAAAAATGCTCAAACCATAGAAAAGATATCTAACTATGAAAAAGCCTAAACCATGGAAATGATGTATAGCTATTGAATAGATGCCAATTAATTATTTTTTATTTTATGAAAAACTAACTAACTAACAAAATGATTTTCTTTAGAAAATCACTAAATGCCTAATTTGTAAAGAGAATTGCAAATCTAACTAAAATATGCAATTTATGTAACAAAAAAATGCTATTTATGCTAATTATGCAAAGGACATAAAAGATTCTCAATTATGATTGTAAGCCCTAAAAAAAAAACACATGTTTGTACTTATTTGATGTAAAAAACTATCATAATCATATGATTTTATAAAAATTAATAATTAAGCTAAAACTAGGGACTTTACATGAGTCAGACTAAGGCTAATTGCTTGTAGATTTGAGTCAATCAGGTTACTAGGGCTCCATTAGGTTCAGATTTGGGTAGCAAGTCTTCTTTAACCAATAACTCCAATAGCTTCCCACAACGTGTTTCAAGAACTGAATCGTGTGGTAAATCATATTTTGATGTGATTTAGATTAGTGAAAATGTGTTTGGGATCAATGCCTTAAACAGAAGTGGTGGTTTTAAGAAGTTTGGTGGTGGTTGTCGACACAAAGTTTGATTTGATAGCTATGCATGAGTGACCGTGTCACGTGCATGTATTGTAGGCCAAGGGTGATGATCGTGCAATGGAGTGAAAGTGGTGTGGAGACTATTGTTATGGTGTTTGGTACATATATGATCAAGTGTTGGTTTTGCTGGGTTAAGAAAGGTAGAGGAGAAGGTTGGGGGCTCTGTAGAGAGCAATCATGCATCATAGGTTTGTGACCTAATCTATTTTAAGCTTGTTGGTTATGCAAAAGGAGAGTGTTTGAGAGAGGGTAGTCCAATTAAGCGATGATGGGGGTTAGACAAAAGAGGGGGTGAATGGGTGAGCAGTTTATTATTAGTCAATGTATGCTGTGTGTATGCGTAGATGTATGGTCTAGCGTTGGATTGTGTGTTCGTATGGCTATTTGTTGTTGTTGTGTAGTTAGGTTACGATGGAGGCTAAGGATACTGTAATGGTGGATGTGGTCTAGTTGAGTTGTTGATGGTGAATAAGGATAGATATTTGTGATTGAGGATGGGATTAGATGTGTTCTTGGTTTCTCGTTAGATTCCCATACTCAATATATAGCTTTTTAACCTAAATCTACATTGAATCTTCTAATTAATCTGAATCGGTCATAGATTACACTTGTGCTTGGTTGATTTTTATCCAATCTTTATTTTATAAATATCTTTGTAAATCATTACGAGATATGGTGCTTTTGATAATGATTTTATAATATCTAAAGCAAATCCCAAACAATTTAACAAAGATTTGAAAAAAGGAAAAATCTATTGAAGATTGGATGGCCACATCTCTTTGCACCATTTTTGCATCTTGTTATTGGAAAAAAAAAATTCCATGCTACTTAAGTGTGGATTTGAAACCAT
Source organism: Lumnitzera racemosa (assembly GCA_024138005.1). Taxonomy (NCBI): domain Eukaryota; kingdom Viridiplantae; phylum Streptophyta; class Magnoliopsida; order Myrtales; family Combretaceae; genus Lumnitzera; species Lumnitzera racemosa. The sequence continues at coordinate 29,455,339 of JAMXBC010000010.1, forward strand.
GATCTGTACATTACCCCTCAAGTTTAAGCATTTAACTAACTGAGCTGTTACTCATTTCTCAATATGTGTACATTTAAAATGTATTTAATCTTTTTCTCTTAGGCCCAACTTTATTTTTCCCTTTCAAAACCAAGCCCCATCCATTTCAACTCATCCTTAAAATGATGCAAACTTGTTTAAATGATCCAAAATATACAGGCTAAAGATTTTTAACACCATTTTCAATTTTAATAAATTACGATTTTTATTTTAATTAGTCTAGCAAAAATATTTAAAATTGAACCAAAGCCTACATTCATGAGTTCAAATATCATTAGACTTTTCTTAAATAGCATTTTTCTAATAAAACCCAATTTTTTTAATGACTCTAAGTTTATTAAATCGCATATATATTTTGAACTTTACTTTACCTAACCCTAAACAACTAATTAACTTAACTCGAACACTTTTGATATTTTGTATTTTCAATTTTTTTGTATATATATATATATATATTAGTTTTTCCATTTTTTGTAAACCTAGCCTAAAAGTAGTAAAAATAAAATAAAATAAAAATAAAAGGTGGCAAAAATGAGATGTCTACAGGGTTGTCGCAAGACATTAGTAGAACAAGAGATGAGTTGCTTAGTGATTTAACTAACTTAATGGTTTGAACTTCAAGTTAAATTGTTAATAAGGTGATTTTCATCTAGTATTTCAATTAAATTTTGGAGAAATCTTTTCAAGAAGTATAAGTAGGGGCAGCACGAAGGGGGTCATAGGGTATTGGGGTGATTCATCAAAATTAAGTCTATAAATTATATTTACATGAGAAGACAATTAGGTCTAAATAATTATTCAAGTGGGTATTGAGCTTATATGAAGAGTGTGTAGCAACCCATACATGTTGCCTCCAATAGTGGAAGAATAAGAAAATATTTGATGTTTTTAAGTTAGACAAGAAGTTATAAGATTATAATAGTGTTTTGATTAGTTTTACTTGATGAATTCTCCTAGAAGTGATGTTGCCACTAGTTTGAATGCTTGGTGTGATTTTCTTGTTTGACTTTGTGATTTGTGAGTTTATACTATGATTTATATTGTGATTACTAAGTTAACTGATGAACTAAGTGCTAAATGAAGTATGGAAGTCAATTTAGCAAACAAATCAAGTGTGTTTAATGGTTTAAGTGCTATATGGACTCTTAACTATATTTTTCAAGAATTTCCAACACATGAACATGATCTATTATCAACATATTTGAAGTTGTTCTTAAAGATTTTGAGTTTTTGGTATGTCCAAATGCGTATATGATCGAATTATGATGATAGTATGTCAAGTTGATATTCATGATTTTACAGAATATTCTAACAAGTTTAATCTAATTATAAGTGTCAAATTTTCGTTTTAAAAGATGTTCTTAGTGATAGAATAAAGAATGTGATGCTTAATGAAGTTATGAGTACATATATGTTAATAATATTACACAAAAGTGTCATGTTGGATGTTATTCATTTAAATTCATGATTTTCTTCCAATTTCTAGAAATTCTAGCAAAAATAATTAATTTTTACATGCTAGATTAATGGTTAAACTAGTGCCAAAATGACTCATAATGTATGAGAAAAGAACAGGAAAGTACAATAGCAAAAGTATGCAATAAATAGATAAATGAATATTTTGAACCAAGGCTAGTCTTATCCTAAGTCAGCCTACCAAACTTTAGTCAATTCGAGATTGAGAAAATGGATTTTGAGAGTGTATACTCTTCTTCTATAGTGAAAAGTTTAGGGCTTTAGAATTGAAAATAGATACTAGTAAATTATGAAATAAATAAATAAATACCTTATATAAATTATCGGCAAACACAAACCCCCTTACAATGCTAAGGAACATAAAATAAATAAACAAATAACTAAAATATAGTAAGCTCCTCTTTTTTAATTCTTTTAATTTGTTTTTATCCTTTAACTAAAATACAATACCAAAAAGGAAACACAGCTACATATATCACATTCTTACAAACTAAATCATTAACAAACTTTTATAAAATTAGACTTATATAACCTTTGCTTTATATACTACAAGAAATTCAAGCTATGACGACAAAATTTTATAGCAAAATACCTTTTTGTGACGTTTTCTTTCTAATGTAATGAACTAGTTACTACCATGTCTAACTTTTTTTCTTTTTTTTTTAATATTACGACAATATTTTTTTGTATGGAAATGCATGAATAAAATTCCATGCATTTTGTTACTTAAATATAAAATTAAAAATAAGAGTAGACACAGTAGGTTTGGTATAGTTCACTCCTTCTTACTGAACCAAGTGACATATGGCTCAATTCATAATTTTTTTAAAATTTAAATTAAACAATATGTTATGGTTCAATTCGTAGTTTAAACCATTTTCTTTTTTTTTTAATAAAATATTAAAAATTAAGGTTTAGCAATTATGTTGCTACTTATTAGTTATTACACTTAGTATATTGCAAATATTATATATAGGAAAAGTTGATATTAAACATAATCATATTAAATTTGTAATGCCTTTAAGCTTGTATATATAAGCTAGTACAAGGAATTAATACAAGAGTTTTTACCTTTGTGTTATATAAGGTGACAAGGTTCTATCACTTAAAATTTCAAAAAACTTGAATCATTTGTTCTCATAAGAAGGATCCAAATACTAATAAAATTACAAGACTAGTCTTGAAATAGAAAATGGGTTAAGGAAATATACGCATATATTCTCTTTCACTCTTTCTCCTAAGAGGCCTTAAAGCTTTGTTTTAATATAAAACAAGGCAACATAGGCCAAAACTTTCAAATGTAAATGATACAAGGAAAAGCTTCCCTTATGCAATTTTATTGCATCACTTACTTGCGTTTAGCAATAAGAAACTCCAACCAGTGAACCCATAGGCCATACATATACCCATAGTACCTAATTAATTTGCACATCTATACCTTTCTTATAGATATATGCTTCATAATCCTTTCACCTAAAGATTATAAAGGCCTAACAAATAATTGCAATATAAAGCAACCAAATAATAAGCAAGCAAAAATTCAAAACTCAAGGATGAATTGTAGATATATGGAATCTTGTTGGAACTGTAAAACCACTACTATAGAATTTTCATGCTAAAGCTACACATTTCAACTATTAGCTAAAGTGTAAATGGAAGAAGGTAATCAATGATACTTCTAAATCGTATATGCAATAAATCAGTTAGTAATAAATGAAGTACATACTCCAATGCAATCAATCAATAATATGGGATAACCAAGAGCTTTCTATACCTTTCAAGACGTAACTATGAGATCGTAACTATGAAGTGTGAGCCTAAGGTGAGTTGTTGCCTTATTGGGTCAATACTCAACAGAGGAAGGAGGAGTGAGAGAGAGTTAGCCAGCATACAGGAGACCGAGATCTAAGAGTTAGCTATGACTATGAACCTTGACAAACAACGGTGATGGCTTGATGGGTAAAGAGAGAGATAGAATTTTTTTAGTGATTGAGAGTGTAGACTAGAGAGTAGAAAGAGTAGAGGATAGTGGGGGAAGGAGGAAGAGAGAGAGTGAAATCTACTACCGGGGTTCTTTTGTTTCTTTTCCCTTGCAATTACTACTTTAGTGCTTGATTCCTTTAGGAACTATTTTTTTCTAACAAAATAATAATCAATTTTGCTCGATTCCACAAACTAAACCATAAACTAATTGGAGTGCACTGTACCATATCGCAAACCATTCCAATTTAAAAAAACTTATTTTCTAACGCCATTCAGTTTGGTTTGGTTGTGGTTCGCTCTATAGTTCATAGATATTTTGCCCAACCCTAATTAAAACAAGTTATTGCTCATAACCAAAAGCTATTAATAATAAAGATGTACATATGATAAATAAATAATCATAAATTGTCCAAATGTATTACTAATAAAAAGATGGCAATAAAATGCTATTGTAATAGGGAAAAAAATTAGATACCTTTTCTACAATGGCTAACGTGTCACATTAGAAAAGCAAAATTGTCTTTTATCACAACATTTCTTTGCCAAAACTTAAATTTCTTTTAATGCTATTAAAAAGGGCCTTTAAGCTACGTATACATATGGGTACATAATGGGATAAATCCATTTCCTTTTAACTAACTTGATAAATAAGCTTAAAATAAAAAATAACAAATGGACCCAAATTATAAAATGATAGAATAAAATTACTTGGCTTACTAGGTATCTTAATAAGTGTATTTCCAATTTTCCAAATCTCTTAGGACCATCAGTGATGGGAATGAGCCTCCGACTGTATCCGAGCTGAGGCCGACCAATCCCAAGTAGAGACCGATCAAGTGTTGCCGATGCCAATCTAATAACAGAAGACTAAGGGAAAGAAAAGGAAACACTTGGCACCAAGTTTGTCATCTGCCAAGAAGTCGAGAGACAACATGACTGAGGACTCGAAGTAAAAGATCCACCCAGTACAGTACCAAGAGACTAGTGCCGACTAATTCTATCACTCGATAATTATGGGCTGACCATTCTGGTATCTCAGCTAAGCACTACAAGACATCAGAAGCTCCTCCTCAAACTTAAACATCCAACTACTGGCCCTACTCAGTTTGGATCGTGCTCCTTCTAAGATTAGCTGAGTGACTGCATGCCGACTTCTATTAAACGCATACTTTTGTATTCTTGCATTCTTGTACATGTTTTTCTTTATTTTATTTATAGGCCTAATTCTTTAGGGTTTAAGGCCTTGTATATTATTTACAATTTTGCTACTAAGGTTTAGGATTTGCTATAAATAGCAACATTTGTAATCATAAATAGAATAGGCAATGCAAAGATATAGTGAAGAATATTCCCATATAGAGTAAAACTTTCCTCATTCAAGTAAGGCTACACTTAAGCTAGAATTTGCCAGATTATTAAGTGTTTATTAAACTCTCCCTATGTTCTTATCAATCTTAACCCATTGATTGTGGTGAACCCTCATTTGAGAGAGTTAGTGAGTTACATCTAACTCTCATTTGAATCCCAAACAACATTTAGTGTTTGTGAGTTGTATCAAACCTTATTTCAAGCTCAACTCCCTAATTGTATTTGTGTTTTAGTACGTGATATCCATCCACGTTCATACTCAAAACCCCTTTGAAATACTGCCGTATTTCAACTGCATCATCTTAGTATCAGAGCTTTGGGGAGACACGTGCTAGCGTTCTTCAAAGTTGATTCGTAGTCTGAACACTTTTTATAATCATTGATCGATAGTTAGTATGTTGTTCGTGTTTTTAGTAGTCATGGTATTATGCTGCAATTGAGTCCAGCAACATTAATTTCAGTAGTTGATTCTAGTTGTTATGGAAGTATTTGTCAATAATGGTAGTTGCAAAAGCCGAGTAGTAGCTGTTTTTAGGTTACAATAATTGTGTTTTTTTGTTTGTTCAATTTTCTCAAAAATTACTGTACGAACAAGAATGTCAAAGGATAGTGTCAATAACACTAATGATAGTCCTTGTGGAAGTTTGAGACGACATATTGATAACTTGGAATATCAGATTCAAAATCTCACTGACTCTATCTAAGAACTCATTGGATTAGTTAGAGGCCGTAGACGTAATGGCCGAGAAGAAAGAAGGGAGCGAACACCTGCCAGTAGAAGTGGTTCTAATGAACTTGACAATGATGAGCGACAACCAAGAAGAGTTACCGAGCCAAGAAGGAGAGAAAACCAACCTATGTCGAGAAGAAGAAATGAAAAGAGTGTTGACTTTGAAGCAAATCAAGAAGCCAAGAGAAGAGAGTTGAGGCCAAGAAAGGATATGGCCGAGCAGATCTCCAATAGAATTGGCCATTTAAAGGTGAAACACCTAGCTTAGAATGCAAGGGATGTACCTTGAGCACCTTGCCAACCTTTAGTGGAAGTAGCCGACCTAAAGAATTCCTTGACTAGGTTCCCCGAGTTGAGTTGTTCAAGTGCTACAAGTGTGATGATTGAACAAAGGTTAAGCTGGCTTCATTATCCCTTGTTGAAAATGCAAGTCTTTGGTAGGATAAGTTAGTTGTCAAGTGAGATGCTGATGGAGAGGAGTTGATCAGAACTTAGAGGCTTATGAAGCAATTGATGAATCAACGCTTTGTGCTGACTTACTTCAATCAAGAGATACTCCACGTGTTCCAACACTTGAGAAAAGTTTGAAATACTATTGAAGAGTATTTACAAGCGTTTAAGACCTTCATGACGAGATGTGAGATTGCCGAGCCACAAGACTACACCATTACTATGTTCCTGAGTGGACTTTAAGATGATATTGCCGACATAGTTAAATTGCAACTGTTCAACTTTCTAGATGAGCTAATCAATTTGGCACTAACAATAAAGAGACAAAGGAGAAGGAGGCATCAAAGGCCGAGTAGTTGACCTCAACAAGGCAGCCTCGAGCCTAAGAGGTATGCTGAGAGAAAAGGGTTAGAGAGGAGGATGGAGAAAGGAGAGTCTAGCCAACCTATCCACGTCAAGAAAAAGATTGCTGAGAAAGAAAAGGCACCTAGTAACAAGGCCCGAGATGTGAAATGTTTCAAATGCTTAGGCTATGGACACATTACATCCCAATACCTAAATAAGAGGGTCATGGTCTTGAAGGGCGAAGAACTTGAGGCTTAAATCGAGAGTCATAATGATAAGAGTTAGAAAGACCAGTTGATAGAAGAAGATGTCTATGTCAAAGATTTGGATAAAATCTTAGATATGACAACACAAGCTAACATGAAGGTAGATCCCAAACAAAGGGAAAATTTATTTCACATGCGGTGTCAGGTGAATGGGAAGACCTATTCCCTAGTTGTTGATGGGGGAAGCTACACCAACATTATCTCTACCAAGTTAATGGAAAAGATGAAGTTGTTGACCTACCCGTACCCTTGACCCTGTGGATTGAAGTGGTTTGATGACAAGGGTATGGTCCATGTGCATAAGAGAGGTTGGATAGCATTTAAGGCAAGACAATATGAAGATGAGATTGAATTCATCATGGTGCCTATGAATGCCGCAAATTTGCTTCTTGGCTGATCAATGGAGTATGATCAGAAAGTGATCAATGACGATTTCCTAAACACTTACACTGTTCGAAAGGATGGGAAGAACTATTACTTGACCCCCATGAGCATTGAGGAAACCCAAATACACTCGATATCTATGATGAAGTGAAAGGGGAAGAGGAGTTTGTTTAACATCCTGGCCCACGGTCAATGTTTAATGTCAAGGATGACTTCCTTTCGGACCCGCAGTAACGATGGGAATCAGCCTCTGACCATATCCAAGCTAAGGCCGACCAATCCCAAGCAGAGACTAATTAAGTTTTGTTGAGGCTAATCTAATAACAAAAGATCGAAGGAAAGAAAAGGAGACACTCGGCACCAAGTCTATCGTCTACCAAGAAGCCGAGAGACCATACGACTGAGGACTCAAAGCTTAAGATCCACTCAATACAACACTGAAAGACTAGTGCCGACTAATTCTATCACTTGACAATTCTGGGCCAAACTTTCTGGTGTCTCGGCTAAGCATTGTGAGACTTTAGAAGCTCCTCCTCGAACCCAGACATCCAACTACTGATCTCGCCCAGTTCGGATCCTACTCTTTCTAGGATAGGTTGAGTGACTGCATGCCAACTTCTATTAAATGCACAGTTTTGTATTCTTATACATGTTTTTCTTTATTTTATTTATGGGCCTAATTCTTTATGGTTTAAGACCTTGTACATTATTTATAGTTTTACCACTAAGGTTTAGGACTTACTATAAATAGCAACATTTGTAATCATAAATAGAAGAGACAGTATAGAGACATAGTGAAGAATATTCCCATACAGAATGAAACTTTCCTCTTTCAAGTAAGGCTACACTTGAGCTAGCATTTGCCAGATTATTGAGTGTTGATTAAACTCTCTCACGTTCTTATTAATCTTGACCCTATGATTGTGGTGAACCCTCATTTAAGCCGGTTAGTTAGTTGTATCAAACCCTATTTCAAGCTCAAACTCCTGATTGTGTTTGTGTCTTGGTGCATGATATCCATCCATGTTCTCACTCAAAACCCCCATGTTCTCATTCTCACTCGAACCTAAATTGCATCATCTTCCTTCCAAGATCCACTGCTATGTTTCATCTGCATCAATTAGCCCTTCTATGAGCTTATATTCTAAATGGGCCCTAACTCAATAACTAAATAAGAATTTAGCCTTAATAATGATAAAGAATTAAGTTTAAATGCATAAGGATAAACAATGGACTAAGTGCATATTAAGCTATTAGGGCTAAGGCTCAATTTAATAAATAACAGGCCAAACCTTTACCATATTAGGTTAGGCTCATTTCTTTTAAGACATATATCTTAAATGAGCCTTACTAATGCATAAGTCTTATAGGCCGTCAAGTACTAAGCCTTACACCCAACAAGATGAGTAAAGAATAAGTGGATTAATTAAGGATATGAAATTCTAATTGGGCTAATAAATTAGTTAATTAACTAAGGTCTAGGTAGAATTAGATAAGAAACTAATTGGCCCCACTTACCCCTAAGTCTCACAACTTAAATGACTACTACAACTTAAAATCCTAAACTTGGAAATTGATATCAAGAGTGAATTAATTAATGATGTTAACTAAACAAGATTATTAATTAGTAGCTTTTGACTCTAATATCGAGACGTATAACACTTCGTGTTTCAGGTTTTGCATTACAGGTACACGTTGGCCTTGAATGCTGGTTGCTAGAAAATTAGGGTTTATAAAGCTAGACTATTACATAAACTTAGCTTAAATCAATTGTGCACTACTTGTGCACAATTATTGATCTAAAAGGTAACAATCTTGGATTAGGCTATGAATCTATAGGTTGAAGCGTTGTGATAATACAATGGTAAGGCATCATGGCTAATGTAGTGTAGCAAAGTGTATGTGTGTGAATTATTATGTTATTAGTTATGGGTCACTATGGTGATGTGACATTCTAAGGCAGCAATAGCCCACGTTAATGTGGCTGGTAGTTTTCAAGATGGACACAAGGAGCGGTTGTATGGAAGAGGTTCTCCTTCTACTCACTCTCTTCAAAAATTGTAGTACTAAGAACTCTCCTAATGACCATGCTCAAATACTTGCCATCTTTAGGTCAGACTAGGGCATTTAAGTCTTATAATTCATCCAATAAATGTTCCATCTCAATTTCCTTTTTACCTTCACTAGCATTCTCAAATTTAAGCTGTGGCGTTTGCCCCTTAATAGCCATTACTCGTTGGTTCATGTACTGGTTAGCCATATATTCAAAATCAAGGCAGTTGAAAAGCTTAATTTCTTGAGTCTTCCTTTTGGAGCTTTGGCCCATATCCTTCTTCAATTTAGTTTCCTTAACCTTAACCTTCCCTCAACTATCATCAGGTCAGCTAAAGTTTAGACCTCATTAGTCCACATTGGAGCCATAAGGAGGTTGGCTACTACATGGTCAACCTTGAGCAATAAGTCGACCAATTGATGGTCGATTCAATTGATTACACATTTGCCTCTCAACTCACTTAGAAATGTGAATAGCCTCATCCAAAATCCTAATCCTTTGCACTTCCATAACTTTTCCCTATTTCATACCATAGGCCAGATATAAAGCTCACAATAGTCCTAGCCTCAGATTTATCTACATCACATCATATCATCAACAACTAAAATTCCTAGACATGGTCATCTACACTCCAACTACCCTTCTTAAGCCCTTGAAGGAATTTAAAAGTGTCTTTCTTATAATGCCCAAAGATGCACCTATTATATAGGACTTACTTCTTTTCATTCTAAGTCTTGATCTCTTACTGTGCTTGCTTATGTGTAGCCTACACTTACTTCCACTATATTACTGCATAGCTTGAAAACTCTAATGCGTCTAGTCAGATTCTCATAGCATATTCATAATCCTGACAGTAAAATATTTTCTAATTCTTCTCTTTCTAATTGGACATTCATTGTCACTACCTGCTCTAGTATAGCTCAAAATTTGCACTTTAATGTTCTCCATTGCTCTTAGAGCTCAAGGTTTTCTTTCTTTAAAGTTGAGAAAGTTGTTGTCCTCCTCTTCATCCTCAACAAATTCGTCTAGCTCAATCCTTCTTTGAGTTCAGTACCTATTTACTCTTATTCCTTAAGCTCAATGTCAGGCTAGGTGATACTGTTCACCTACATCCTACCTCTTGTTCATACTTACTTGTCTTCCTTAAATAGGCCGGTTGTCTATTCCAACAGGTCAGCGATTGTCTTAGCTAACACCAATAGGTTTATTGTTATCTTTGATCACCTTGATGCATCAATCATTGGCAATCAAGCGCATGTACATGGTCATCCAAACCATCATAATGACTAAATCATCTATTTTCTCATCTATAGTGTGAGGTGCTTAGTTCCCTTGTCGATCACTACCCACAACATCACTCTCAACTTCAATAATGCCACTATGAACACTTACCATCCTTGCTATACTATCATGGGAATCATAAAATCTACTACAAAGCATTCAAAACAATCCCTTGTAACTCACACACAAGCACTAAATATTGAGGACAACCCCACCAACAACATGTTGTACAAAATCTACGCAACACAAATTGCTTTGTCTTTGGAAAGTAAGATAAAGTAAAAATAGATTCACAACACCTACCATGTAATACACTAGCCACCTTAATACTATCATAGTAAGACAAAACTATACCCACTTACACTGTGCCAACACTTTACATAACCACAAACACTTCAACCTTTCGGATGCAACACTAAAAAATGCCCCGGTTGAAACCTCATGCCCTAATACCAAGAATAATAGTGTACTTAGAAGCTGAGTTATCACTAAGGCTTATTCTAGTGAGAATGGGTCCTTTGAGTTATCGAAGAAATGAGGAATTAAGTTCAAACAAGTAGCTTCGTGATGTGACTCACTGATGAACTCAACACAACTTGGTTCTTACTTGATATGACTTATAAGCCAAGAATCAAATGTCCACTCACCACTAATTCCCAACTACCTATGGAACTAAATAAGAGTATTGTAGATAACTTAGAGAAAATGTCTTACAAGAAAGAAAATATTTAGGTATGATATAATAGCCAATTTTGGTTGCATAAGGGAAAGGACTAATTATAGTAAATCATTAAGGCAACATGGGGATGTAAGAAATTACAAAGAGGGCAATATGTTTCTAAGACATACTCAAAAAGGTTAAAGAAGATAAGCACACAAAAAGGAAATGTAGTATAACCATAAAAAAAGATTATCATGTATCAAGGTGCCGTTGGCAACGTATTCTAATAAGGAAATTTTTTGTAGCCTAGTTGTTCTCGAGTAGGACTAGGTCAAGAAGCTTAGATGTTAGTAGGTGAATCGGAAGACTTGCTTAGTACATGGGAACCTCAAGTTTGAATGTTAGTATTAGAAAGGTCAGCCAAAGTGGATGAGGCTTGGAGTTTGGCAAACAAAGTCCTCATCAGCTTGGATTAGAGTAGGATTAAATTGAATTCACAGTGAGTTAAGCCACGAGCCATCCTAATACTAAGACTCATCCTTAACCAATTACAAAGTTAACATGCACTTGGTTAAGTCTAAGAAGCCTCGAAGTCGAACTCGAGTAAGGGATGCAGAGGTTGGCAATCCATCACCTAATTACCTTATTTGTTCATACTCATGAGCACTCTCGTAATAGTTTTTTATTTCATGCTTAAATAATAATATAATAAATTGACCTTACTTGCTGCATTAGAACTAGACCTATTTAACATGTGATGTGCTTTATGTGGTTGCTATTGTACTGAGTCTCTTTAGAGCTCACTCCTTATTGTTTTTCAAGTGAGGATGAGGGTACTCCTGACCTATGCTACAGTCCTTATTTTGATTCAACTTATGATGTATTGGGGAATAAGGACCCTTATGGAAACTTTAGGTTGTGAGGCATTTATGGCTTGGTTTGCGATAGCACATCATCTCAGTTTTGTTTTACTAAGATACTTAGTGGTTTATTGCCGAGGTCACCATTTTTATCTATGAGACTTTTCAAATGAATGTACTTATACTTATATACCCTTTTAATACTGATACTATGTTTTAGAGTCCTAACTGTTTTGCTAATGTTTTGGCTAACTTATGGGCCTAAGTTTTGTCTAGAGAGCATTATGACTATTAGAGTGTGTGTATGTGTGTAAGATCATATTTTAGGCAAACTACTACTTTTTCTTTTATCAATTGCTTTTAAAATTAAAAGTTTCAATTTTACAAATTAATCAACAATTTTGTATAGTCTAAATTTGTTAAGAACTCATTTAGTAGTCATTCTCTAATTTATGAAGCCTTATATGTAATACTTAAGTAAAACACATGGCAGATTACCACTCTACTGGCAAGCTACCGCTCTATAAGTAGATTCAAGAAATAACAAAAATGCTTTCGATTAAGGAAATTTAATAGAAAAAGAAAAAGATAGAATAGGCAAATGATAATAGTGAACAGATTAGCTACTTTATTTGAGTTAATACCATAATTAATTTGATGATATTTTTAGATGATCTTGTGAAGAAACTAACTATGCTGCAATGACATGAGTTCAACTATGTAATTATGGAAGAAGAGAAGGAACAGAGAGTAGTTTTTTATATGTATGCAAGAGTTAGTTTATTCTATTATAGTTAGGGTATTTATATACTAAAAGAAAAGAACACATGTGTAAGAGTAATAATCAACATGAGAGAAACTAAATGAACTAAAGAGAAAAAATAAATAAAGGACTATGCAAGATTATTATAGAAGAGCAACATATAGAAGAATAGAACTTGTAAAAGGTTCCCACACCCCTTCTCCCTCGATCTCTCTCCTTTTTTCCTTAAGTTGGATTTATAGAAGGTTAGAACTTAGAACAAAGTGCCTTTGACATTTTCTTTTCCACTACTTTAGTCATGAGATTAGCAACTTGAGAATGAGAAGGAACATGAAATATCTAAAAAAAAAAAGCCATTAAAAACATAGTCGCGAGTCAAATAAACATCCACCTCAATATGTTTTGGGAAATAATCTAACAAGGATTTTGTACAATCAATCAAACAATCGACTATTAGAAAAGAGAAGAATAGATAATGAAACCAAAAGTTGCAAGACATGAAGGAGATAGGAAACCAATTCTTTATTCGTAGCATCATCTAATCTGGCATCATCCTTAAGATCCACTTATCTACCCATCTAGCATCATCTTTAGCTTCTTGGTAATTTCTTAATTAAAGATGCCACATATTCTTTTGGAAGTCTAGTAAGTGGTTGTAAAGAGAAAAGAGGTTACAAGGAAGAAGAAGAAGAAGAAAACATACTAGTTGTTGTTGCTTATACTAATAAATTCACTTGAACATTATGAATAAGATCATTAAGCCAACTTAGTAGACTTCTAATGCATTATGATCTCCTGTTAGAAGAAATGTTAATGTGATGATGAGAAGAAGAGGGTTTTATAAATGAAAGAGAAGGAATGATAGGGCTCGTTTTGTAAATGTCATGCTAGGGGTGTAATGGAAACAAAGGTGCAGTATCATATGATAAAATTGAATTAGAACTAAATGAATTTTGACAAGGAAAAAAAAATCACAAAATGTAACCTCATGACTAGCAAATATCTTGTGCATGAATGAAGATCACAAAGCTTATACCATTTTTAATAAGATAGATAACCCGAAAACACACAACAATGACTGTTATCATTAAATTTGTCATAACACTAGCATCTAAAGGTTCTAAGATTAGAATAAGAAGGTGGTTTATGAAAATAAAAACTCATAAGGTTTTTTCCAATTAAAATTTTGTATAGACATTTTATTAAGAAGAGAGGTGGCAACTAAGAGGCACTCACCATAAAATTGTTTAGTGAATTAGTTAGATTCTTAAAGCACAAGCTATATCCAATAAATACTTATGTTTCCTTTCAACAATATTTTGTTATATAGTATATGCCAATTTTTTTTCTTTTCATAGATAATTCCATATGACTTGAATAGATTTTGGCATTCAAAAGAAAGAAATTCACTTTCATTATCTGTTCAAATGGTTTCAGGTAATGCTTGAAAATATTTTTTAACATAAACAATGAAACCACACAAGGTAGATAAAGTTTTGGTATCTATGTTGAAGAAAAATATCCATGTACATTTACTTATATCATCTACTTATGAGAAAAAAATGGCACCAAAAGAAGGTATATGTTAGGGTCCCCATAAATCAACATAAATAAGATTGAAAATATGAAAAGATAAAGATGTACTAGAATGAAAACATAGTCTATGTGATTGGTGATAAGCTCTTAATTGCATATATTTTATATAGTGATTTTTAACGATTTTCTCATGAATTTTGAGTTTATTTTGAGAAAATAACACTAAATTGAGTAAAATCTTGCTTTCAAGGTTTAGAATGATCTATAAAAGCAAACAAGAAAATAGAAACAAGTTTGACTTAATTCGGATTAAAATAAGGAAGTTATGAAGTTTTAAAAATCAACAGGACTAAACAATAAGTTAGGGTAATTTGAAGCAACAACATGAGAAGTCAATAGAGGACACGACCTAAAAGACACAATCGTGTCACAGGTCGTATCATTCTTGGGTGTTATGAAGATGCAAAAAAGATACAAAATTGATTTCATTTGGTGTATCAAAACATCATGACCAAGTAATATGATTATATCACCCGATCATGTCATTGATTATGGAATCTTTATTTCATCCCTCCTATTTAAGGCTTCATTAAGGTTTTTTTTTTTTTCAAGACTTCTACATGTCTTTTTGAGAGAACTTTAAGAACAAAACACCCAAGAGAGCATAAAGCTTCAAAAATTCAAGATTTAAGGCTCTTTTCATCGCTTTCATAGATCTTTCTTCTACTTTTCTTTTGAATCTTATTAAAGATTGTTGTTTTATCATGAGTAGAGAGTAGATCTTTTGTATTTCAGTTTTATAGAGCTTAGAGGTATCATGTGACATTGATTTTTATTAGATCTAATGAATACTTTAGTTTTCATAGTTCAATTATGCGTGCTTATGTGCTTTGATTATTGTTTCTACAGGTATTATTCTAAAAATCTAATATTGTACAAGAAAATTGAGAGATTTCTTGTATAATTAGATCGAGACATAATTGATGAGAGCTTATGCAATATTAGAGATGAATTACAAGATTCTCCCGGATCTTTAACATTTTTTTTTTTTGGAGAATTCATTGTACATAATGCGTTCTTAGGTTATACTATGGAGAAGAGATTTTATTAAGTAATCTAAAGATTAGGATTAATAGGCTTGAGAAAGCTATTAACTTTGATAGAAAATTCTCCTAATCAAGAAAATTAATCAATTAATTATATTTTCTTTATAGAAAATCACATGTGTAAGTCTAGGAGAAGCAAGATCTAGGTACGCCATTGAATCTTAATTTAAATCTTTAATTGATTATTTTCTTATTTTAGTTCTTAATTAGCTATTAAAATCATTGGTTACTACAATTTTAGTTTATATTGTTAAGTTCTTGAAATTGAATTTTCTAGTTAAATAATAGAGTTAAGATTAGTATTTGTATTCAAGGTCTTCAAGGTATCGACTCAGACTCATGTCCTTTTTATTAAAATTTAATAGATGCACTTACCTCATATCAATAAGGAAGTTAACAAGTATCTCATATGAAATTGTCAAAGTTTGTACTATTACAATCTGGGACATGTTTGAGTCTTGAAAGAGCAATATACCCAAGCCTATTATCTAATAGTACCATAGCCATTTTATTAAGTATAGTACAACATGATAGCATAGCTGACTATATTTACACTTAGCTTAGACTTTATTATATAAAGTCCATCTCGAGCATCAACTAGTGCAGCAACTTCTTTTGTCCTATGGTCTTGAAACAAACAATAGGTTAAAGTAAACATAGCAATCAATTTGGTTTTAGTAAGCAACTTGGGAACTGATAGCAAATTGGAAGCAAAACTTAGAACATAAAGGACAATATGAAGCATTATGTAACTAGATAAAGGAATACTTCCGACATATGTACAGATTTAGTGTTAGCATTGAAAGTTTAATGTGAATAGGATCTAAAAGTGTTTGTTTATTAATGGAAAGATGATAATGTAACGCCCTAAAAGGAGGCTTGATAGTTTTACTTAAAATCTTCACATCACATGTGGACCCATAATATAAAGACCACTTTGCAAGTCAAAGGTTCAAAGCTCTAACTAGTCAATTTCTAGCAGTATTTATTCATTTTACATACATCTGCTTAACCATATATATATATATATATATATATCTATAAGTAATTTAGCAATCTACAATTACTAAAACTGCAGAAATTTAGAATCACCTACCAAACAAGCAAAAAAGGTATCTAAATTTTGATAATCACAAAGCCATTAGACACTTTAAACGTTTGATTCAACTATTTTACTTCCTTTTCTAAACTTATCATTCTACTTCCTCAACCCCCTAGAGTACTTCGTATTCAAATCTTAACCCAACCCCTGCTTTGTAAGACCTGCAAAAGAAACCATTAGGGTGTAAGCTATATCCAACTTAAGAAGTAACCTTCCTACCTTACAATCAGACAATAACAAGCAAGTTATTTATTAAACATATGAATTTATGTACAAGCATATGCAATGTAGATAGTGCATATAGTCGATTAGTAACTGTATATAGTACAATTTTATGCCTACTGTTGCTCAAGTTAGAAAATATTTAGGTACATCAAGACCTAAGTATCTACATCCAATATGAATTCTCTTAACAATATAAGCACCCTTAGCAATAACCACATCTCAACCTCAAGCAAAAGGTGATACTCCCTAAAGCAAACTAGATCTCAAAGGTTAAGGTAAGAACATGTCACATGAATATGTCGTATAATAAACAATCACAACTTATAATATCAATATGGATCCATCTATGCGTGATCTCCTACTTTAATATGTAGTGTTGATGCCATTTCACTTATGTTATAACATACAATGCATGTTCAGTTTAATTAAAGGCCAAATATTTATTAATCCAGATTCACGGGTAGCCCAACAAATATATTCTAGACACTCCAACACCTTGAGTTCTAATGTAGCAAAAAAGAGTATTCGAAATATATTAAGATATTTTGTAAGCAAGAGTTAACTAAAGCAAGTACATATAAGTTCTGATATATCCCAACATGTAACAAGTTCAACTATCAGATATAATTAGATGGTACACTAACTATAAGCACATAACAGAGTAAAATAGGGGGTAATATACTCACTCAGCCTTGAAGTCAAGTATTCCCAATAATCCTCGATAGTCTCGAACTTAGTATCCCAAATCATCTCAGTAAGGTAATTAAAGTAAATAAGACTCATCTTAATCTTAATATATGCCCTAACCTCACTATAATTTCCTTATTTCCACTTATTTCGTATTTTAGTCATAACTTTCTCATTTTAAGTCGAAATTTTGTGTTCTTATAGTCAATTTTCACTGTTTTGAAGTTTTCTTTCATTTGGTGAGGTCTTTTTTGGGTGTTTGGACCTATAATAATTCAGTTTGGGCTTTGGGCTTAATTTTGGGTGTTAAACCTCACACTTGATTTTTAGGCCTTTGTTTAGGTATTATAAGTTTAAGTTTTCGATCAAATTCCACAACTTTTGATTTAGGCCTTAATATTACTCTTGTGGGCCTAAATAGACCCTTTTTACTAATTTAAAGTCTTAGCCTACTAAGGGGCTTATAAGGGATGGTTTTAATAGGCTTTTAGACTTAATAGACCTTTTATATTTTATTTTATAAGACTTTTAATTTAGGGTTCATATCTGACCACTAAGTTATTGGATTCTATTCTTGGTTCTTTTAAAAGATTTTGGGCTTATCTTGCATTTTAAAGCTTTAAGCCCAACTTCACTTATTCTTTTGGTTTTGGCTTAAGCTCACTAAAGGTCTTAAGATAAGTCTATTTTTTATTAGGATTCAGATCTAGTTTTTTTCATTTATTGGGATCCTAAATCATATTTGAAGGCTTTAATAACTAACTAAGCTATTTTAGGCCTATTTTGCATTCTAAGACCTTAAACTTAATTCTAACTTACTCCAATAGGCCAAATATCCTAATAGGTCCACTAAATAACCTATTTTACTAATTGTTCTAGATCTAGTTCATTTCATTAATGAGGTTTTTTAACACTATTCCTAACGCCTTAACTATCGCCTTAACTAGTTTAGGTCATTAACTCATCATTACCCTACTTAACTTGGTTAATTACATTCTAAATCATACTTAACACTAAACAATCATGTCATTACACTAGTTAATCAAAATTTACAACTCATTAAGCGCATCAACAATGGCGGCCAAGTAGGGGTTTTCTAGGGATTCTTCAACTTCATCCATCCAACATTTATTCTAGTGTATTTTCCTTATTATTAATCACATTTCTATTTGTTTTAAGCTAATAACATTACATAACATGGTGAAAACAAAATGAATGCATATCAAGGAGAGGGCAGCATGCAAAGGAAGTTAGGGTTCTTCGTCCTTTCTCAACTTCATTTTGAGTTATCTATATAGAGCTATCTCTTCTACCTCTAAAATACAAATAGTAGACTAGCTAAGTAAATGAATGAATGTGTAATTATAAGGCTCTAAAATGATATGTACATGATTATAACACATTTATGTAGTATTTCTAATATTAGACTTTCAAGATATCATAACCTTAAACTGGTTTGCACGAGCTCTAACTTTTCCATTCAAAAACGAAATTGAAATGTATATCTTTAGGTAAAAATGTTTGTTAACAAGAAACTAAAATGTCGGTGTGACATTTTGGTAGTCGTGGTTTATGATTTGATGGCATATGGTGATGGTAGTGCTAAAAGCTGCTGATGTACGTAGGAGAATCTGAGAGCACATCTTGGTATTCCTTCCTTCTTTCCTTGATTTTCGTTTTGGTTTGTAGAGAGGGTTTCCTAAGGTTTTCTATGAGCGAAGAATGATGTCAAATGAGGGTTTTGGAGGGGTGAAATAACAGATATTTAAGGTAAATTAAAGGGGATAAAAGGTGGCTATTTTAGGATAAGGGTACATGATCCCCTCTTGGTACTATTATACCTTATTTACTTTTTGTCAAATGAGGGAGGATTTTGTCTCTTCAAGGACAAGTATCCTTTAATTCCCAATTAATCCTTTTTCTTTTGTTCTTAATCGAGTCTGACTTACTACTAATTAAGATGTAATGAGAGTTGGTAGATGGATTAAGGGTAATTAAGCTAATTAATCACGATTTTTATTAATTAAGCAATTTATGCCTAATTAGGGTATAAATGGGGTCTTGCTATGTTTTATCATTGACCTATATTACTTCCTTTATTATAGAACTTTATTATTCAGGACTAATTGGGGTTTTTAGATCGCATATGAGACTAGCGATTTAGGGTTTCCTTGTATTTGTGATTAGCGAATAGTTTAGGGATATATTTAGGGTTTATCGGTTCGATTAGGTTTTTGGACTTCCAATTAAGGTTTTACTTAATCTGTTGATATTTTCCAATCGTTTTAAGGTTTCTCACATATTATAGGTTTTAGGGTTTTACACGTATGATTAAGGTTTCAAGGTTTTACTCTTTTTAGGGTTTCTTGACTTATTACTTAAGATTTGTGACTTATTATTTAAGGTTGAACCGTTTTATTTATGGGTTTTATTATTATGTCATTTATTATTATATCTTGAGCGATTCTAGGGATAACATATTAACTCTTGTAGCTGACTCCGAGTTTGGATTCTAAAGTTTATGAGATTCATATTGTCTCCTTAAGTATAACATTGGCATTCTTAAGGAGATATTTTCATATAATTACTTTGGTTTCATATGATTAATCGTTCTTGATTTATAGTTAATTATGGTATAAAACCCAATTAGCATATTAAGATACGATTAAGTTTCTTAATCTTAATTACTAGTATACTTAGCACAAATTAGGCACATTTTAGGGCTTAATGTGTCAAATTAAGTTAGTTAAGCCCATTAGGTGATCTTGTCTAATTAGTTTAAGAAATTGAGACAATTATTACTATTCGAATATGTTTTAGAGGGTAGATTAGGGTCTTCGAGTAATTAAGCTATTAGTCTTTGATTAATGAATAGTTTTACTATTTAATTAGAGTATAATAGTTGGATTAGGGTTTTTGACTATAGATTAGGGTTTTGCAATTTAAAGGCTCACACATATTAGGATTCCAATTAGGATTTTAGTGTTCAAAAGTTCATTTAAAGGCTACAGTATTTGTTTTAAGGTTTTCAATTCATTGTTAGGATTATCTATACCAATATTCATGTTTAGTTTAGTTTAACTTATCCTTTATTGGTCTCAAGGAGCACTCATGGGGTTCAACTATCGATGTCTTTCCTATTAACGTTAGGATTAGTTTCATTATATTAACTTGACATTGGAAGTTAATATTAGTTATTGGCATTTGTTTATAGGATTTTAGGGCTTTTGAGTATATAGGTCAAACTAAGGCTTGGACTGCCATTTAAGGTTTTATGAGTTTGAGTTTGGTTTTTAAAAAAGAAAAAATAGTCTCTCAAGTTTAGGGTTAGTTATCTTGCTAACACGAAAGGTATCTTTCGATGAATCTTATTAACTTTCAACCCTCTATCTAGAAAATTTGTGGTGTTTACAGATAAAATGGAGACATGTGGTCTAAAGCACTCATGTTTATTATCCACTTGCACACTTTATCACCAATTTTCTTATTTGAAAATAAGGAAGAGCACTAATTGACACTTATTAGAGAGAACAGCCTTACATAATTTGCGGAATATAAGAGCATATAATCATTAATTTGCTACTTCCCTTAAAGCATTTTGACTACTTCTTAGCAAATTTTTTAAAGTAATTTAGAATTTTCAAATGATGTCTTATGAAAGCTCGCATTTCTTTCATCAAGAGAGTTATTAAGATTTGTCATAGTTTCCATTTGTCCTACAAATTTAGTGCTCTTTTCATCTTTTAGTCATTTTACCTATCTAGATATCCTATGAGTTTAGAACAATTTTCAACTATATGTCTGCTCTTCTTACAGTGTGAACAAGAATTTCTTGATCCATCTTTCCTCTTTTATCTTTTTACTCTATAATGTTATGTACAAACATGCTTCTGATAATACATGTGGAATTGCCATCTACGTAGGTAAGAACACTTGAGATTTGTTTTTTTTTTCTTAATATAATGAAATAAATGGCAAGCCTGCTCATTGCAGGAAGAGGCCCCATAGAGAATATGATTTTTACATTATTAAGCTTTACAAGGAATTGTATAAGCTTGTTCCTATTGTTAATTCCTTCAAATTTTCCAACCAAATCATAAGTACAATAATCACAAACAAACTCAAAAACTGCACATAAAGTACATAATTCATTCTAAAGTCCCTTATGCCCATGTTAATATGTAATAACATTTGAATTCCCTAGCTTTACAATAGAAATCTCATGTTACAATTAATAGAGTAGTTGATCATTCGTCTATCTAAACCTCTTGTACAAATTATTTCACAATTCTTTAGAAGATTTGGCATATAGAAAGCTCTTGAAAAATTCCTTTAACATTGAATTAAGTATCCAATACTATATCATTTAATCACATCTCAACTATCTTTACAAATCATTTGCGTCATTCTCTAGTTTTAAATAACTACCATTTGTAAACTCTAGCCTAGTTTTAGCAATTAGGGTCAATTCAATTAGTATACTCCATTAAGGGTACAAACAAGTCAAACTACCTATAAGCCATTTAAGTTTAACTTGAGAAAAATCGAGTCAAGTTCAAGCTCAAGCTCAAGCTTCACAATACTTAGCTCGATTAGCTTGTGAGCTTACTTAAGCTTAATTAGCTCGCAAGCTTTCAAGTTGATTTTGAACACTAATATTATTATAATTAAAAATAAAATGCGTTTTTAAATAAATCAAGTTTAAACGAGCTTAATCAAGTCGAGCTCAAGCTTATTTAGTGCTAACTCATGCAGTTCAAGATTCTCAACTCAATTGAGTTCGAGTTGAGCTCAAGCTCGAACTCAGCAATATATCGTCTTAACTCAACTCATTTACAATCCTATACTCTATCTAAGGAAGTTAGATACATTGAATAGAAAAGTAGCAACAATAGATGCTAAATTATCAAATCCCGACCGTAGATACCTCGTTTTTGCTCCCCTTTTATTTTTAAAATTTTTTAAGATAAGATTAAAGGTCTTAAATTAGGAAAAAGCATTAAAAAATAAGAAACTTAGAAAATATACAAAAAATAGAAAATTTAGGAAAAAACCAAAAAACAAGAAATTTATAAAAAAAAATACAACAAAATATAAAAATTTAGAAAAATACGAAAAATTGAAAAAATTTTGATAAAAAAATATAGAGGATTTAGTGAATTTAAAAAATAATAAATTTTTTAGATAGTTTAATAGAATAAGATTTTTAATTTAGACAAAAATAATGAGAAGATTATTGGCTTGAGCTTAGATTTAAATCTAGCCTAAGCAAACCTTATCCATATGTACAATTTAATTGTACATATTAATAAGGTACGTATTAACGACTTAACGATAAGCGCTTGAATTTTGCATCACATTGAAACTAAAGGTTATAGGTTCGAATCTTGCTAGGCATAAAGTGCCTTTTTCTTTTTGAAAGGAAAAGTAGATACAATAATAACAATAATAATGATGATGATGATAATAATCTTAGTGTAAAAATAAGATAGGACTTTTATGCCACATAATCAATAGGTATCTAATTTTAGTTTATTTTATTCTTATATTATATTATATTATATATATAAGTAACAAACCAGGAGGCTTGGGTCGGCTCCAATCTTCAACTGCAACGACTGATCAAAGTGGTTTCAGACAATTATCAACGTCAAAATGAGTGGGGAATGGGAGACTTATGTTTTTCGTATTGGACTTTGGGTTAGTTTTTTTTATTCTTATATATATATATATATATATATATATATATATACATATAAAAGTAACAAACCAGGATGCTTGGGTCGACTCTAATCTTCAACTGCAGTGACTGATCAGAGTGGTTTCAGACAATTATCAACGTCAAAATGAGTGGGGAATAAGAGACTTATGTCTTTCGTATTGGACTTTGGGTGGCAAGGAGGTAGGCTTGATGCCTTGACGTTTGGTGGTCGTTTGGGTGATGATTGAAATTGGCTAGTTACGGTTGGATATGGATGACTATGGTAGTAGTTACTGGAGGCAAAAGAGATGTTGGGTCTTGGTATTTCAAAGGTGTTAAAGCTCATAGTGATGGTGGTTTTCGTCGAAAAGCACTATGGAGGTTGCTATCGTAAAGAGAGAGAAAAATCGTACTAGAGAGAGAAAATCCAATTTTTGCTTATCTAGAGTGTTTCAAAGCTTTATTGTGTTTAAAACAAGTTCTCTGAGACCCTCTTTATAGTTTTTGATCTTTGTTTAAATTCAGAAAGTCTTGAAATTAAATTAATTTGAAGATTTGAATTAATAGGTTTTTGACCCAAAAAATGATTATTTTAAAATTTGAAATTTGATTTTGGTCATGTAGGAGGATAAATCTAGTTGGGTTTTGGGTTTAATTTGGACGTAGGCCACGCGTAGTACACAATTTAACCATTAACTTGGTAAAATCGTGTAATAAAATTAATCAAAAATGGCCTCGAATTGAGTATGAAAGGAAGGAATAAAACTAGATTTCTAGAAAAAATCATGGCAGAAAAAGAACTGGAAGGTGCAAGTCATGTGCCATGTGTGTTAGAAAAAAAAAATTAAGCATGCAATTGCACACCTGACCTTGCTTTTTGATTAGGGCTTAAGCCTTGTTTCCAAAAGTCACGAACCAGTTTCTAGTCCAACATATAGAATGAATCATTATATGTCATATCTCTGTATGAATTTATTTTGATCACTAATGAAACAAACAGTTGAAAGAATACTCAATCAATATGATTCTACAAAGAAAGATATTAGATTGAAGAATTACCTTACCATGTGAAGAAACTAACCCCATTGCAATGATATGAGTTCAGCCATGTAAGTCTTAAATGAAAGAAGAAACAAAGAGCAGCTTTAATATGAATGTATGAGTTGGTTTATTCTGGTATGATTAGAGTATTTATATACAGGAGTTGAAGGATTCACGTGTGTAGGAGTAATAATCAGCATGTAAGAAACTAAAAGCACAAGAGAAAAAATAAACATAGACCAATAAGAAGACTATCAAGTTGAGCAACATAGCGGCAAATACATATCTCAATAGGTCCCATCTCGAAAAGGGTGAAAAGAAAATAACAAATTGGAGAAAATAAAAACCTTCTTTCTTCTATTTTTCATGAAACGCCAATTTATATGCTTTGACGAGGAAAACAATAGTATGCGATAAAGGCCTATACTTTGTTAGGGTAGTAACTTATATTGATTGATTGTAACAAGTTCATTTTGTCAAAAGTTTATAAAAGTAAATCAAAATAAAAAATAATTCATTCGTATCATTACCGTGTTCATTCATGTTGTGATCATGCTTATATATCATGCATCATATTAAATTCATACTTATCTTTATAATTATATTCCAAATTGCACTATTCTTATTCATATTGCCATATCATATCGCTAATTACTGATATTAATACTTTGCCTTTTAGGGTCAATATTTGAAAAAACATGGAGGTTTTGTTCTTACATTTTATAATGGAATATACCGTGACTCCATTTTTTATACATATCTAAACACCTCATAAAAGGTCTTTCTTTTGCTTGTATTTTTTGGTTTGCATTTTCTCTGTAATAACAGATACTGTAATGCTTTTTCTCAATTTATACCACTTAAAAAGATGGGATCTTTGTTTGTATTTAGAGGTAAAGATACATTATTCATGTTATAATTATTCAATATTTCTATAATAGATATGACTATTTCTCAATCATCCATAGTTTAGAAAATATATATAGTTAATTAATTGTGGTTCAAAACATGTACCAAATGAGATATTGATTTAAAAGGACCTCAGACTTTTTCTCTGTTATTCCGTATTTTTGAAAAAGAACGTTTTTCTGTTTTTGTTAATTATTTCAAGTTTAAATAGCAAAGCAAATTGTCTTTTATGGTTGAGAAAAATTCCGAATACGGTTCGGTCCATGCAAGAAAAAACCAATCTATATTTTCTGGTTTGTATTTGTTCAAGGGTAAATCGAAACTTAAATAGCTATATATTGTTGGATTTGGATATTTTCAATTTACATTTTCTGAATTTCCTTCTATTTCAATTATTCCTCTTTCTGGACTCTTTTTATTTTTCATCGCATAACTAGCGAAGCTAATGGGCTTTAATGGGAAATTGGCCTTCGAGTTTGAGTCTTCGACAAATTGAGTTTCTTATAAAAAAGATTTGGCCTCTTACACAATCATCACGGCTAGCTTGTTTTCTAGGCATCTTATACTTTCTTACAATAAAAATTAAATACCGGTGAAATTACAAATATTCTTCCTAAACTCTGGCTTAGGTATATACTAATTTCTTGAACTTTTAGAGGATGCTTTTAGACTCCTTAAACTTTAATAAATTAGTAACATAAGAAACATTTCATTTTTTAGTTAAAAAAATTACACTATTATCAGAGTTTAAAAGGTCTTAAAGTATATTTTAATAAATTTAGAGGGTTTTTATTAATGCACTAAAATAAAAATTTAAGAGGGTTATTTTCAATCTATGAAAGTTATTTGTTAATTTATTAGAGCTCATGAGATCTTAAAGTACATTTTGAAAGTTCAAGAGATCAATCCATACCTATATTTAAGTTTAAGAGAATTATTTGCATTTTGCTTTTAAATAATTGATGGACTCGTAATTGAACAAGACCAACTTTTAACCCTTGAACCTTTTGAGGCTTTTAGAAAAATGAAGAATGCATATATATTTTGTGAATCAAAATTTAGTTTGAGTGATGACTCTTCGCATGGTAATTATAAGTCAAAAAAGAGGAGATCCTAGAAAATGCATTGATGCAAGTGTGAAAAACTAAAGTGTGTATATTTCCAATCACACCAATTTAAATAAAAAAAAAGTGAAAGGATCTTTCTCTATCTCTCCCCTTACTCTCTCTTTATATGTAATATCTAGTGTAGAAAAGAATAAGAGTATTCATTGCTCAGTTTGGCTTGGTTTAGGTTCAAACCAAATGAACTGCATTTGCAATGGTTGAGTCAACACTTAGTGAGTCGAACTACTTTTAACAATTTAGGATTTTGAGCTACATCGCTTCAAATGCAATTTAGTTTGGTTCGGTTTAGTTTGAACCGCTTTTTAAAAATACAATTTTCCTTTTTATAATACTAATAGTCATTAGAATTTTCAACTAGTATTGATATCCAAATTGAAGAACATTATGCAAAAAATAATTCCACATAACATTATATCATGACAACATTACATCTTATGTGATAGCAAAGACGCATGAGCCTAATAAAAATGAGAGACAATGACGAAGGAGAGGGAGTGGATTGTGACAACTAAGAGTGAAATAACAAATAACAAAACATAAAAGGTAAATAGGGTAAATTGAAATTGTAATGCTCTAAAGCCCAAGATATTATAGACCACTAAGTATCCTTAACCTCTAACGATACGTCAAGCGTAATATTCAACTAAAAACTCCAAAAAGTGCTATAAAAATTTCTAAATATTCTTATACAATTAAATTTTCAAATCATGCTAAAATAACTTCTAATTAAGAAAAATTAATAAATAACCAATGATCATTACCACATAAGGCTAAATTTTTTATTTTTAAATTTCTTAGGATAATCTTCAATACCATACATAATCCTCACTCATCTCCAAGGTAGTAACAGTTATCTTCATAAATTATTAAAGTTAAGCAATACAACTATGGATCCTGCATCTGAAAATTTTAATAAAATAAGTCAAAATCTAGTACATAACACACAACTATATGTACATAATCAAACAATATAAATTCACATGCAATTAAATGCAAAACAAGCAATTCACACAATATATTTAATTATCTTTACTTTTAAGCTAGTCACACAACATACAATAGTGGTCTTCATAACCCAGTCACATTACAATTCATGTTACAAGCTAACATTTAGGCATGCTTCTTCAGGTTCCTCTATAACCTAACGTTAGGCATACATCTTCGAACCTCTTTACAACAATTTAGATCTATCTCAGATCATTTCCATGTGAAACTCCACAAGCTAAGCACAAGCAACAAAAAGATGCTTAAGTCAAATATACATTTAGTCCATTTTAGATTTACTATCCTAACACTCATATATAATAAGTATGTATCATGTACTTAGATATTTAGAAACCATTACTAATGAATTGTGCTTAGCTTTGGAACCTAAAAACATTATATATACATTAAGCTCCTTATATCTTGAGTAAGTGATTTCTCCTTAGGCAAAACTTATTTTTTGACCATTTAATTCTCCTTAAATTCACTTTATGAAACACTAAAGAAGTTTACTTTTGATGTTACAAAGGAATAATTCAAATAAAGTAGAAAAACTTGACTTGTTGGGATACCTTTATTGATTACCTTTGGTCACTACAAGTGATACAACCTGTGACACAATTGTATCAAGTGACCATGTCAATTTCTATATTTCCACTAAAAACCACCTTATGAGTGAGACAGTCTGTGATACAATCATGTCAATCCGACCGTATCACTTTTTGTGTTCTCACTAAAACAACCTTGTGTCGACATGACTATTTCAACTAAGTTATATTAACTTTTCTGTACTTCGTTTATTCACCAAAACTCCTTTCTAAACCCAATTTGACCTCTAAAAACTTTAACACATTTCTTTTGTTTTCAAAACACCCTTAATTTGTTAAAACATCCCAACTCTACACTAAAAACCTTATCAATAACACATCACAAATTCTATATCTCTAAACCTTGATTTGAATTTGCCATTTGCTCCATCAACATCAAAATTTTCTATTAATTTATCACTTTAACCACCAAATCATCACCAAAAACTTGTTAAATATAATGATTATAGAAAATCTATAGTATAAAGGATACTTTACCTTGATTTTGATGGTCATTCAGAGTTTCGTTATTTTCCCTTAACTGATCAACGCACAACCTTAAAAGATTAAAGTATAATGCTTGGATTCAATTAAAAACCTAAATTCCACAATTGACTCTTCACTTATCATTGGAAGTCTCTGAGGGTTATGTATGCCTTGCAATCTCCTTCTTCATATAAGTTATGCTCACACTACCATAACGGATCTAAATAATCAAACCTTTTTCACTAAAAACCAATAAGGTTTAATAAAATTCTTCATTAACCATGAGAGTTTCTAGAGTTTGCAAAGAAGAGTCCCATTCGATAGCACACAAGAAGTCTGAAAGAGTTTCAAGAAAATAACATAGTAGTATATGCACTAGCTAGGTAAGAAAATTTATATACTTTCAACATTACCTTTCATTAAACTATTACTTAATACCTTAATACCCCTTAGTCATAACTTCGTCATCTTTTATTTTATTTTTATGAATTTTACTTTTTTTAATATCCTTTTTTTTCAAGGGGTAGGGGGGGTTTATTATAGAAATGTCAACAAGGTTGAAAACTAAAATATGTTGCTTATCTTTTATTTTTTTCATTAAGAAATGGTTTAGTTCATATTCAAGCAATTCAATTTGATTCAACCTCCCAAATCGAAATGCAAACCATTTAGATACTCTTTGAACTGAATTGAAATATCACAGTATTGCATATTACGATTCAATGTGGCCCAGTTCAATTCTCAATTTGATTCGATTCAATTTAATAAATAGCCCTAGAAAAGAGATGCACACTTTCAACGTAGGGCTAAACACACTGTACTATGCACTATAACTGTATTTCTTAATAGTCTCTTCTAACCAAAGCATAAATATTATATATGTCCAATTTATAACTTAAAATACTCATCCAAGGCCCATTCAAAAGTTTTGTATACACTAACAAGTTGTTTGCCACTTTTTGACATTGGTTGGAGTATTGACTCCCTATTGAAACTTCTTTATGATGAAATGACAAAACATCTCAATCTGTTAACTCCTCATGAAATGTTAGATTAGAGGCAACTTGAAAGCTGCGATGAGTGCACTACACTTCATAAGCATGTCCTTCTTGTATCCAAGGTCCTAAAGAATCTACCTAACCTGCGATAAGCTCATAGTTAGCTTGAGCCATATGGTCATATATCTAGATTTTGCACTTGATTGCGAAACCATAGACCACTTTGTACCCTCCTGATATTTAAGTTGCCTATGAAAAAAATGCAATAACCTATTATAGAGCGTCTATCGAGGGATCCTATCCAATTGACATCCAAAAACCTTCGACATGAGCATTGCCACGATATCTTGTACCTTAACTATGTACTTTCTTTAGACAACAAAAAAAAAATTTGAACAATCGCAATCCAATGGGGAAGTTGAGGAGAAGACGTAGCTCACTACATTAACTACAAAAGCAATATTTGGTATGGTTACATAAGATCATTCAACCTGCTATCCATCCATTTATATCTGTTAGATTTTCATATATCTTTCCATCGTTTGCGAGTGACTTCAGACTTGAATTGAATTGAATGGAGTATTAAAACGTTTTATATTAAATAAACATGTCTCAATTAGTAAGTTCAACACGTGCTTATGTTGAGTTAGAAGAATGTCTTTTCGAGAACGTGTAACCTCTATCCAATGCAAGTAGTGCAATTCCTTCAAATCTTTAGTATGAAACTTTTGTTAGAGAAAATGCTTTAGAGATTTTATCTGTGTAGAATCACTATCGATAATCATAATTTCACTGCACTTATACAATTTATCAGAAAAACAATGCCGGAGTTAAGCTCTTAGTTGGCAAGTCAATTGTAAGTTTACATTCTACCGTAATTAATTGGCTACTTGCATGTTAGCTTGAAAATGAACTTAATATATGTTTGACCTAAATTAATTAGCTAATTGTGGTTAACCCCGAGGCCTGTAGCCACACGTATGGCTAAAAAACTAAGCTCTCTTTTTTCTTTATGCAACATTTTTTTTGCTGGCAAACTTTATACACAAGGGATAAGATGCTGGCTCCAAGTTTTATTAACAAAATAAGAAAGTAAAAGAAAAATGAGGGGCATAGACTAAGTCTCTTCAACTATAGTATTTCCTAAAATCTACTGCAAAATACATAAGGCAAACTATGAAATCCAACAAGCGAAAACCCTATTAATATGCACACGGTGTGCTGTAAAATATACACTGCACAATACGTGAGATCATAATTATATCTAAATGTAAGGGGGGATGTTGGCCCCAAGGTTTATTAATAAAACAAAGCTATAAAATCCATTGGACGCCATTGTATTTTTAAAAAATACAATACCAATCACTAAACTTTTATTTTAACCACTAATACCACTAACCTTATCAACAAAGTCCAATCATATAATGTCGATAACTTTTCAATTAAATGGCTATTGGAACTCCTACATGGCATACATGACCTATCTATATGTTGTCTTTTGTGTAAAAATATTTTTAAAAAATCCATTCCTTCCCTCTAATATTCCAAATTATTAGAGAAAAATAAACAACAAGATCAAATATCATAATTTGGCCATCAATTATCCTAAAAATAAGACAAATGACAATAATGAACTAAGCAACAATAGAACTCTACATGTTATACAAAGAATGGCCAATTATGGGAGAAGGGGGACTCGAACCTGAATTTATTCTAATGGAAAACCAGTAGCAAGGCTATTAGAGTATAATAGCCTTAGCTTATACAAAAAATAGTTTAATTGATAACATTTAGATAACAAATAATGAAAATTGGTGAAAGGGAGAGGATAGAGAAAAAATTCATTCTTCTAATGCACCATCATTAGCTATAGCATCCATGGTTTAGCTGCCATTGAACCATACACAAATGATGGGGTACTGATGAATTACTTTCAATTGATCATGGCAAATGTGCAATTATTAAAATATGCACAAGTTAAGATTCAATAAAATATTACTATGACAAAAAAAAATTCAAATGAAAATGTGTGAAGACTTGTGAGAATTTGTAAATTATTTTACTTGAATTAACATTTCCTCACTTTTTTTTAAAATCATTTAGGCTTTTAGAGGGAAACAAAAGGATATTTATGTGTTGGATGACATAGAAATACCTTGACCAAATAGGAAAAAAAAAAACAAATTATAAATACCTTAAAGGATTTTTTTTTTTTAGGTAGCTATATGATTAGAAAGTGATTAAAGTAGCATAATTAGATACTTTTGGAAAGTTCAGTAGTTTTAATAATCAAAATAGACTTTTTGAAAGTATACAGGCATTTCATGAACTTTGCCAAATAAAAATATAAGAAATGACGAAAAAGAGGGTATAGACCAAACTTCTTCAATCATAGTAATATAGAGATTTGCTGAAAATTAAATAAGATGAACTATGAAACCCCTCAAGTGAAAACCCCATCAGTATACGTATATTATGCTACAATGTATGAGATCATGATTATATTTAAATGCAACAATATAATCAAAAAACAATAATAATACTGGTGCTCAAATACTAACAATATGGCATATAAACCAATATACAACACTAATAGTCTCATATTGAGTTCATTACTTGTACCAACAATCAATCTACTGCCTCTATCCACATTGTATCTTATGCCATAACCGCAATCTATCAATAGTTTCATTCTAAATTTCTTCACCATATTAGCCTTAGTTTACCATAAATAACTCACTTATCTACAACTAGCATTGATGCCTAATTACACGTAATTTCATTCCAAACATTCAACACCCAACAAGTGCTGAAGACTCAGTTAATAACCTATCTAATCAAGATGATTGTTGGCTTTGGCTCAAACAAAAACAACATACAACAATGAACTTTCAAGGCCAAATGTAGATTGGATTTATTAGCTAAATCCTATTGGCACGATTGGAAAAATAGGGTAAAACCTACTTTTATCATCATTAGTCAACTATTAGTCTCTTATGGTCTTTTTCCATTGACTTTCAACATACAACAATTAACTTTCAAGGCCAAAAGTAGATTGAAAATATGTTTTAAATTAATATTTTTACTTTATTTTTAAGCAATTGTAACATTTTAGTCGGTTAGTTATGGTTTACAATCAAGATCAAGCTTCTAAAAATGAATAAAACATGGACTTGTTGACCAAGGAAAAGCGATGATGCATCATTGGTATATGGGACAGAAGATTCAGTAGTACTAACATACTACGTAAATTGATGAGTAGCTTATAAGTACCGATGATATTTAAATACTTAAAAATAAAGGAACATACTTTTTAAAAATATATCAATTATGTATTTGTGTGTTCAAATTTTATTAATACTCATACATCACTTATCAATTCACATAGCATATTAATACTGTTAAATCTTTTCTCAATATGTAGGGTTTAGAAAAGAGTAGCCAATGAAAAGCTAATAGGGGTCATCAAATGTGCCTTCCTTAGTTAGGTGAATTGGGAGGTCTTATTCAACTTAGTTTTGTTCCATTTTTTCCATTTTTTTAACCAATCATTTGCCTAAATATGTGTCCAAGATTCTATTTAGGATCTCAAAGCCTTGTTTTTAGGTTTTTTTACCCATCAATTACTTATTTTAGATGTATTATGAAAATTAGGTCTTTAGGCTGAAAATGGGTACTTTTGAAAACTAAATTTTATCGATTGATTAAAGTCCTCAAACTTTCACTAGTTGATTGAATTTAAGGTTCATCTATTAATTTTTTTTTTCTTTTTTGGGCTAGCATACTGAATTCCACTCACTAAAGTACATTTAAATACAAGCACATACATAATTAATAGGATACATCAAAAGAAATGGGGATCCAAAGATTCAATTTAAGAAATAGACAAATTCTCAAATATAAATGGGTGACCTTAAACTAAAAATGGTTCCCATACAATCATAAAGTGAAAATCAGGATTATAACTAGGAAAGGTTC
Source organism: Lumnitzera racemosa (assembly GCA_024138005.1). Lineage (NCBI taxonomy): Eukaryota > Viridiplantae > Streptophyta > Magnoliopsida > Myrtales > Combretaceae > Lumnitzera > Lumnitzera racemosa. The sequence goes on from JAMXBC010000010.1 coordinate 29,488,465, forward strand.
CAAATTTGGATGACAAATAAAAAAGAAAATAAATATAATTGAAAAAAGAATATAGATCTAAAAACATGACTCCAATATGAATTTTATTCATTGATAGAGGTTGATAAGGGAATGACTGCAAACCTTCAAATCTTAATTAATATGTCCTCTTATTGTAATAGCCATGCAATGCACCTGTTGAGTTGGGGGTTAATGGCTAAAATACAATGCTCATTGCCCCTATATTGTCTCTAAACAAAAAAAACCTTAGAAAGGAGAGAGAGAGAGAGAGTATAGATTACTCCATATATTCAATGGAAATGGTGGAGTTAGGATGGTTGGGGTTAGGGTTTGGGTCTAAGGACTTGTTGGAGAGAAGAAGAGAGAAATCGATGATGATAGAGAAAGAGTTTTCTTGTGTTTTCAATAAGAACAACAACAAAGGCATAGGAATGTTTTCTCGTGTCTTCTATAAAGAGAGAGAGAGAGAAAACAGAGAAAGAGACTAGGGTAAATGTGTCATAATATTTTCTATTATGGATTTATTCTTATAACTACCCTTTTCAACTAAACAATATAATACACATTCTCCCTCCATTTCATTCCTAATAAATCTCAATTCAGTGAACTAAATATACCCTAAAGGTTGAAATCAAAAAATAGCTTTTTTTTCTTTTATAATTTTTAATGCATTAATAAACCATTAGAAATGCGACACGTGTTGGAACTCTTTCATAACAATACAAAGTTTGCATTGATATACCCAACGAAAAAAAGTTGTTTGATACAGCATGAAATAGGCCTTATATAAACATCAGTTTGTGGCAACCCATCACTTGAAGAGGCATCCTAGGAGTTAGGACCACCTCCTACAGACAAAGACTTGGAAGAAAAACCTAACACAGGCAATACACGAACATACTTATATTGTGTTCCCTTTTGTCTTCTCCACTCATAACAGTCCATCTCGCCGCTGTCGCGTTTGCCACCTTGTCCCCTCTCACAAACACAAATCTATGCATATAGTACACACACATACATATATAAATATATTTATACATTTATTCTTGGGTATGAGCTCCATTTTTTCATGAGTGAATATTGTTACGTGCTGAGTAAAATGTGATGAAGAAAGTGTTTTTTAATTGGGTATCACATGTCAAAGTGTATATAATATGTAGAGTAATGAAATGGTTAACGTAATTTTAAAACAATTACTATTTGTTTGTTTTATATACTATATATATCAAATTTTCATAAATATTTACAATATACCATGGAAATATAGCACGTGATGTACAATACTCAATAAACCTTTTTTCTATGTGATGACTTATGCTGAATACCTAACGTGAGATACTAAGTTATTCCAATCCTATTCAATATCCCCGGTCAATATTTCTACCATCGCAAGTCGTTATGCATGATGAGTACTTAATAAGAGCTTACTTTTGCCAATCTACATTCAAGGGATTTATTATCCAGACTAAAGTTTGATCTTCACAAAAAGAATTTGGCTTCGACATGTGTCAATGTTACCCTTTAAGTTGAGCAGTTTTTACTTTTGGAGTGAGGAAGAAGCTGTATCTAGAGTACGGTAGGTCTTATACGGAGCCACTAAAAGTATGCTATACCGAGCCACTAAATTGACGGTAATAACATATTGTATTTTGCGTTAGTATTAAGTGTGTATGTGTATATCAACAGCATGTAATTCATGTGTAATTTTGCTGAAGATATATATTGAGTTTTGGTTCGCTCTTATAAAATCTTTAGTTTTTTCTGGAAAGAAAGTACTATGGATGAGACTAATTACTACGACGACCTTGGAAACGATATATACCTTAAATGTGGTGATGATGTTGTCATTTTGATTATTATAAGGATTAGAGGTAGAGAAGGATGTAAAACAAGACAGCCGGGGATTAAGATTTGCTTTATAAAATATACATAGACAATATACACTCCCGCATTACAATTATTATTATTTATTTTTTTCCAAACTTAGGGTGGCAAGGGCCCCTTTCAACTCCCCTGGGTCCATTCCTAATTAGAGGATAGCTAGTTATGTTATTTATGTTTGTTAGACCCTGTTAACCTATGTGATCTAGTTGTAGATATTTGGATTGTTTTTCAGACATGTATTTAGATTAGGAATTCCCTTAAGTATTAGTATGTGATATGGCCTTTAGTACGTGGATTTGAGTTGGATTGATATAAGCCACTCGATTATGTATTCAATTTTACGGTATGATTTTTAGGTGAAATATGCCATTATTTATGAATTGCGATATCTATTAAGTTTCTGAGTCTCAGGATACCAATACCAAAGTATAAGTACGTGGTGGAGTTATGGCGTCGAGCTTGACATTAGCAATGAGGGAAAAGAATATTGAAAGCTTATGAATAAACCAAATGAAATTTATGGGTTTTCAGGTACCATATAGACAAATCATGAAACGAGTGATTTTATAAGTATGAATTTGAAAATGAGATAATAGAGCAAAACTGACGAATTCGATCATAGACATTTTTTTTTTTTTTTAAAGAAGAAAAACTGCTGAAAACTATTAATTGATTTGCATCGAAGGAGAGATAAGAAAAATTGGTGAGCTACGGAGGTTATGGAAACAGAAAGATAAAATGAATTGAGGCAGTTAAATGCTATGTATTAATGGTTATCAATGTGTTTTTTTCCCTCTCCATTGTTTCTGGTTTTTTCTTTCTTTCTTTCCTTTCTTTTTCAGTTTTTGCTTTGGGACTTTGTCATTAATGATCTTCAGCTCATCCTCCACAATGAAATTGTGTTTAATGGATATGTCATAATTATAGATATGAGTATCACTTGTACAAAGATATGGCACCTGATCCATGAATTTCTGTACTTTCTTATCTTCCTTATTTCATAAGGCACTATGTGATTGTGCTGAGAGGCGGCACATATTATAAATATTTTGGTACTTTTCCTTTCCTTTTTTTTTTTTTTTTTTTGCTTCCTTAATGATTTAAATGTTGGTTCCTTTTACCTGATCAAAAGTTATCAACCAAAGAATTATTTATTGATTGCTTAAAGTAGAATTGTCAAATTGATTTGATGTTTTCGTGAAAGGAAAATTGATTGGGTAAAAGTCCTAAAAGCACCTAAAATTGCACTTATGGGGAAGGTTTGAACAAAGTTTGAAATTACATGATTCATAAAAGATTGCCGTCTTGGACACATTCAAGCACTATCCATCATAAGGCTCCTGGAATTGAATCAAATCAAATAATAAAATATAGTTTTTTTTTTTAAATTTAATTTTGTTTATGGTTTGATTTAAGGAGGAATAAAAGGTTTATAATTTAATATTAAGAGTCAAATAGAATTTAACCAAAATATACCATTTGAACTTGGACCACTTATTATTATTTTTTTTTTTAAACAAAAATAGCCAATATATCTTGATTTTAGAAAACCAACAAACTGATCTTACTTGACAACCCTATAGGAAGAAAAACAAAAAAAACGAAAAAGAAAAAGGCAATCCTAACCATAAGACTCCTCCTCCAATACACTACGTTTGAACAGTGACAAACAGGTCGATTTACGTTTAGCATTGAACTAGATTTGTGAAGGACCCATCAAATGTTGTATATGTATGTGTTAAACCGACGTTATATGGGTGGAAAAAGGTGAGTTTTCTTATAATTTTCTTAAAGCAAAGTTAATTTCAGAACTCGAAGGCGATTACATTGAAGCAGTTAGATTTTGCATCCTAAATATACGTCTAGCGGATGATTTGTGAGCAATTAATGATAAGGGCAGTTGTCCTGAAATGCTGAATTTGTTGTGGAGTAATGGAAATATAGAACTAGATGTGCAACATTTTGATTATGTCGGTGGGTCTTTGGGAGTTGGGGATCACTTGGAGAGGGAAGAAATCCAGATTTTTAGGGTAAAAATCTGACTTAGAGGGGTGATGATGATGAAGGTGTTGCTGAATCGAAGGATTAAAACTCTGGTTATTAGTACTTATGTTATATAATATCAAAATGCATGGTACTAAGGAAACCAAAACCTGTGAAATATTAATTATATGTTCTCATATAGATATGCAGTTATAATCGATATTTTATCTTATAAGCAAACAAAAATTTTGGAATTGCACCTACCTTGGGTTTGTTTGGTTCATGATTGAAATCATGGAGAATATCTCAGTTCATTCAATCATGTGAATCCAACCAAACCAAATGCAAAAGAAATAATGAATTTTGGTTTTGATTTATCATTTTAGTCGGTTTTTTTTTTTTTTCTTTTTCCACCTATTGCGTAAAATTACTGTTAAGTACAATTTACGATCCAAACTGTAAAAAGTATTATGCTTTCATTTGACTATATGAACCAAACTATGAAGCAAACTAGAAATACAAACCGAATCTTCGATCCAATTCCGACTTTACTCTCAGATTGGTTGAATTTATGCCCACTGTAAATTTAATACCAACTTTAGATCCCAGTCTATTCTTAAGGGTGCCACAGATTTCATGATCCATGGGTGCTAATAAATGACCTTTTACCGAGGAATAAATGGGAGAGACAAAAGTCGTCATCCCTATTTTTCGTCCTTTTGTTTTTCCCTTCACACCAGTTTACGGCTAAACTACGCTACGCAGGTCAATACGCCTTCAATTCGCTCTCTCGAAAACTTAAGCCTTTCTAGAAGTTCTAATGGGCACGACATATTGGAACTACGACCGTGGCCACCTCTCCACCCTCCTCTCTCTCTCTCTCTCTCTCTCTCCTTTGAAAAAACAATTATCATCCAACGAACATGTATTTTAATGAGAAAGATACTGTCGGTTCATGCTAAAAGCAATGAATGTAACAATTTAAAATTAGAGAAAAAACATAAGATAGGACTCTTCCCATCATTTAAGTACTCCAATAACTATATTTGATAATCACTTCCTAGCTAACTTAAATAATAGATATTAAAAACTGTACTCAAGAATGGATATATTACTTCTTTGGTACTTCGGAATTATGTCTTCTTTTTTTTTTTTTTTTTCTTGCTGTACTCGAGTGAAACCATCATTTGAAGTAAATCCATTAATGGAAATTATTTTGTACGATAATTTTATATGACACACCCATCTGATTATGCATGTTTATAATTAAATGAGTGACTGTATCATAATTTCGATTACTAAATAGATACATTAAGGGTTTATCTACTTTTAGCTACATCCTCCTTCAAGACGTGATGTATGAGAATTGGGCTTCATGCGAGACCACTTGCGAGACAGTAGTTTTTCTATTTTATTAACAACCTCTATTGACGTTAGACTTATAAAATTGGCCTCTTATGTAAGATTGTACGTGGGAGTGGTGCTAGTCTTACATATGGGTAAAATTTACTTCTTTTTTTTAATTAAAAAAAAAGGGAAAAGATTTCATTTTATGATAAAAAATTTATTCATTTTAGTTATGTCACGAGAAGAAAAAGAAAAAAGAAAATAAGGGTCCATTAAATTTCAAATAGTTAGTTTCACCAATAAAATGTGAAGATTTACTTTCTATTTGAAATTGCACAAAAAAAAAAAAAAACTATTTTTTTATACAGTACACTCTTAATTGAGTGTGTTTTTTTCCCATAATTTATGAAAAATAATGTTTATGAATTCATATGAAAAGTCCCAAAACCAATTCTATAATTACATTTTTATGCACAAAGTAAAAATATCCCAGTCAACTATTATAATTTTAAGTTTGACCTAATTCACCAGGTTGAATAGAATGATAAAATTATTAACATATGACTAATTTTTATAGACCGATAGGCATTTACTTTTGAGTTGTAACCTCATTTATATAATGGAACAAAATCAAATTCAATATTCAAGGATAAATTTTTTATTTGTCATGCCACGTGAAAATCTAGACATTTAGGAATTGCGAAATCATGTTTTGAAATATTTAGAGCATAGGTTAGGAATTTCTTTCCAATACCCTACCATGTATCCCCTTAGACTCCTCTAATATGTGACTTCTATAAAACTAACCTTTATAGAATCTATAAAGTTTTCAATTTTACTTCTCTCGTTTAAAACATTATACACTTATACTCAAAGTTGTAATCTTACAACTTGTAAATGTAAATTATCTGAATTTATATATATATATATATATATACACGTTTGTATGCATGTATTTATGTATGTATAAACCAACTATTGATTTAAATTCACATGAATCCTCATGGAAAAATAGATTACAAGCAAAAGCAACATAGCTAAACTTTCTTTATATTTATCGAATTTAATTATATTTATTAACCATAATTTATTCGGTAACTATATGGTAGCCTATAGACATTGCAAAATTATATGATGTTCTATAACATGGAACTTATAATAATTACAATACAAATTCGATGTAAATGCAAATCATATTTTTTTCTATCATGACTATAGATTCTAAAAATTTGAGATGTACAATAATTAGGATTGAGTAAAAAAAACTACAAATCGTAGATCAAACCTTAAATGGAATTGAAAAAAAGTTTTTTAATGAATCATTTTATTACAATTCAGTTCTATTATATATAAATAGTTCACAGTTCAGTTTAGAGAAGTAAACCAAACCAAACTAAATCGTTTAGTTAAATAAAAATAATTTCATGCAATTATTTTGTTTTTCTTTTTATTAATTTTTATGGATTTCATTGAATTTTTCATATCTTCTTCTTCTTCTTATTTTTAAATAAATTATCAAGATAAAGTTGAGTGATTTTTATCTGAAATTTTATATTTAAAAATTTTTCTTTTCTAAATTATCATTTTCTTATATATTTTCAAATTAAGGATTTTATCTTAGTGCTATTTATGCATCTTCCATTTCCTTTCTAGTTTTTAATGTGTTTCTTTTGTTTTCTTCATAATACTTTTTTATGAGCAGCTTTGCTTCTTCCTCTTTGTTATTTATATTTTAAAATAGAGTCTCTTATCCCCGTTCGATCAAGTTAAGCTTATTAAGATCTTATCCAACTTTTTACTAAGTATCATTATATATGATAAATTAATTGGAAATATATAAAAGTTCAATAGAAATGAAAACATGTTATTAAAGATAAAAATATTTAATCATGTTTGAAAAATTTATGAACTAAACTATATGATTAAATTCAAATTAAAAAAAAACAAATTGTTATATTATAATCAATTTGGTAAAGAAAACAAATTGTACTAAATCAACTATACCCACTTCTAATAACCAAGATAAAACCTATCCAATCATCGAAGATATAATGGTGCTCACCCTAAATAAGCTTATATAATTGAAGAAGATTCTCTATCATGTTATTATGCAACCAACCAAAGAAAAACAAATCAAGGCATTAACTGCCAGAAAAGCATTAATTCAACTTTTAGAAATTTCGGATTTATTTCTTTTTCCGACAATCTTTGCCGATATGTTTGCAATTAAATCCCACGTTGGTATTGGTCATTACTAATAGTTAAAAAAAAAAAAAAAAAAAAAAAAAAAAAAAAAAAACTTACTAAAGCTGTCTTTCTTGAACAAGTCAGTCAGTCCACACCTCTCCTGCCGTTTTCTTTCCTTTTTAACCCGAAAACACCTTCGATTCATTCCTTTTTCTGCCCCAAAATCATTTCCACTTAACCCATCTCTTAATCAAACAAAAACCTCAATTACAACAAAACAAATTAAACACGAAACAAAACATTGCATATAAGACATGCCTGGATGGATCACATTGGCCTTGGTGGTGCTTCTTGTCCTAGGAATATCTTTGATTGTTTTTCTATGGAGATGTTGTTTTCATAAGGAATCAGACCAGTTGATGCCTATGTCCGTGACCACAACCACAAGAGCAAGTACTTTTCAGGATGGTATTGCAAAGCTTCATCAGAATAGTCTCCACCACCAACTAAGTCCAGACACCAGAAAGAGACCAAATTATTATGTATTCCGACGCGGCGCCTCGAAGAAACCTTTGTTCAACTGGGCTGATCACCCGTCCCTTGTAACGGATGCTGTCGAAAACGGATGGTCCCGGTTTGCTTTCACGGGCTACATGTCGTCCTCATCGATGCGAGCATCCATTCTAGGATTATGCTCAACAGGTGATCCTGGAAAAGAATCAGAGACTGAAATCAGCTGGGAAGTGTCTCCAGGATCAGCAGATTTCATGCAGAAGATTCGGCTGAATTCCGGGGTTAGAAAAGTCAATAGCTTAAGCCATCCTATGGCTGTTTCTTCCGTGATCAAGACAGCTTTGCCTTTGCCAGGACCACCATTGGGGAACTCTGCTTTTCCTCAGGAAGCATATTTTGAAATCATTATTTTGGATTGTGGCAGGGATCGTGAGTCTAGTGGGAAATTGAGGGAAGGTGAGAAGATTACGCTCATACATGACAATTCCAAGTTGAATTCGGATTCAGAGTCTTTGGTACACGTTTCAAGTGGCAGTGGAACAAATAAGATTGACGAAATTAAACTCAATGTGAAGGATGATATAAAAACTGAAACCGTGATGGTTTCGATCGGGCTAACAGCAGGAGGTTCGCTTCCTCTGAAAGCTCCCGGATGCTTCCAGGGATCAATTGGGTTCAATTCTAGTGGTTCAGTTTATCTGGATGGTAAGTCTTGTTCTGCTCTTTGGTCTTTGCATTGCCTTTGACTATTGACGCAGTCCTCCTCCTATCCCTGGCAGAATCACAAGGCACCATTTCTTGCAGCCACTCTAAGTTCTGGGAAAGTTTTTAAATATTTTCTGTTGAGTTTTTAAGCTTTTTTTTTTTTTTTTTTATTCTCACCTCTTTTTTTAAAAAAAAAAAAAAATTGTCACACCCCGCCAGAAGATTCTGATTCCAGCATTGATGTTGCAATCTCTAACCAGAAAAACACTTGAATAAGTATGTATTAGTCGACAAATTATACATACATTTATCTAAATGGCTAGAATGGATTTTTTGTTTTCTAGTTTCAGAAGAATAGGAAAGATGAGTTCTCTCTTCACTTCTATTAGGAGCTTTTGGTAAAAGTAAATATTTAGTTCTCAACATTTACTTATCGGATCTCTTAATAGAGTTAGGTTTTAAAATTGTAAACTTAAAATAAAAAAAGAAAAAAAAAAGGGCAAGGAAAAAGGTTAAGAACTCAAATAGATTAGTAGGCTTATCCCTTTATTTTTCTGTTATAATAGATAGTGAGGATGGTGACAAGGCTTTGTGAAGCTGCATGTTGATTTCGTATGGTTCACTCACCGGAAAGTGGAAGCCACTAGCTTATAAAATTCTTCACCTAACATTAGTGTAAGGTCAATTATAAAAGACACGTTCAACTTTATGACATGGTGAAATATGATGAAGTGACTAATAATGATTGTTATTTCAAAGACAAAAGCAATCGTGTCTTACTCTTGATTTTTTTCACTTTTTTGGGATAAGACTACTTTTGTTTCTGCCTAGAAAAAAAAGCCAAAAAGGAAAAGGAGGAAAAAAAGATGAACATTGCCTGCACCATTCACTGAACTTTTTTTATACTACAGCTTGTGCCATGACTTTGAGGACCGCTTCCTAGCTCCATTTCACCATTGTTCTAATGGAATTCATATTCCGACGCAATTTACGTTTGTTTGATAGTGTTCATTGCATGTTCTAGCAGAAATTCATTGTAATCTCATGGGAGCATGTTGAAATTTTTGCAATAGGAAAAATCACGGTCTGTCAATTAATGAAATTTCTGAACCAGATGTGTACAACACATTTTTTAATTGCCAATATGGGAAAAACTTTTGAATTGTGAATTGCTGAATCCATTATGGTCTCACTTCTTTTTTGCAATTTTTCCTTTTTCTTTCTGGAAAATTTTTCTGTCTGCCTAGAAATAACAAAGTCAAAAGAGAAAGAGCATAGATTTATGGTTGCCTGCCATGCGCTGGACTTTCTTGATGTACCTTTTTGGACCATTTCATTCAGCTGCACTGCAGCGACCTTACCTGAACTGAATGTTCTTATGCAACCTTGTACTTTTCTTGTAGGAATCAAGCTTGTATTTGAATCAGAAAAGTCTGAATGGGGAAAAGCAGATAAAGTGATAGGTTGTGGACTTGATCCTAGACAGAAGAAGGTTTTCTTCACGGTGGATTCCGAATTAGTGCATGTAATTCATTGCAAGACGGAGGAATTCGGTACTCCTCTCTATCCGACTCTTGCAGCAAACTGCGATATCACTGTATTGGTGAACTTCGGGCAAGGGGTGTTCAAATATGCACCAGCCAACGCGCAAAGGACGTCGAATCCTTGCTTCATTGGTCCCCTTGTAAACTCTCCTGCAGCAGCTGCTGCTTTAGGGTATGAGGATAGCAGAGAGCTATTCTCAATGGGAAGGATTGACTCCCAGTGGCTTAACAAGTTCATGAACAAGGGCAGCCAAAATCAGAGCAATGCGAGGATGGTCGATTATGATGAGGACTCTGATGCTGATTTGTTTGAAATTCGTTTAGACAGTAACGGAAGATCCCAAACACAGTCTTATAGCTTTAATCCTTCTAATGCTCAAGGTTGATACCAAAACTACATGGTCATGGCACAAGTAGTAAGGAAAAATGTACGCGGATGAGCTTTAGAGATTGAGATCACGAACAGCTTCATCAGCACTTGCACAACTTTGCAAACGAAGGATCAACAGCTGCATTAATCCGCTGGCTAATCTTCAAAGCACGAATATTTAGAGTCATAGACCTAGGAGAGTTTCTGTACATCATCTTCTTTTTTTTTTTTTTTGCCCTAGTCGTTGGTTTTGATGGTTATATACAACTTGCTTCCTCGACAAAGGTTTTCTCACATTGTACATGCTATAACTATTCAAATGTTTATACAAAATGCAGCTTTTTTATTCTTCTGTTAGTCATTGATGCTTTAATTAAAGTAAAGATGCATGAGCACTTGAGGAAACAGAATTCGCTTGAAAATCACCGGATGGTACTTCTGTGCTTGTCTTTCACAAAGTTCCCATTCAATATCAAGTTCACTCTCCGTCATTATAATTTTAGCTCAAGGGTGTATTTTTCTTTTAGTGAAAATGTTTGACTTTTCCTGAGAAATGCTTAAATCAAAGCTTTGTAGAAGTCAAATGCAATAATCTATCATCTCAAGATCTTTATCGATGTAGATTAGACTTCACATAAATAGAAATACCTGCAAAAAAGAGTACACTGAAGAGACATTAGGAGGTTGTCTGGTATGACTACTTCAATGCTTAAGTCAATTGAGTGTCTAGAGAATACAAATACTTGAGAGCAATAAATAGGCTTAAGTACACAAAGTATCAAGTAGCTTACTATTGGATGATGGTCTAGTATTTATAAGGAAATGATACCGGCAGTTAGAGAGAAGTCAGTAAGCAAAGCTACATTCGCAAGTATTAGGGAATAGAATTATGATGTTCGATGAGTTTCACATTTGTAGAAGGTGGTCATTAACTTAGCCTTTCGGCCTTATTCGCAGTCTTTCAGCCTTTTTCGGAGTCTTTTAGTCATTAGAGGTCTCCTATAATTAGGCAGGCCATGTTCTGGCCCTAAGCTGAAGGTGGCTTGTCATAAGTTGAGAGCCTTATTAGATCGAGACAAACCCGAGAAGTTGATGTCTATAAAAGCCCTATTAACACTTTTGCCCCCCCAAAAGTCTCATTGTTGTAGTAAAGGCAAGAAAAAGGAAAAGATGCACCTTTCAAGCACATAGTTGATCTAGTCTGAGGGTGTCCATGTTAATGCCTCTGTACTAATGTGGCAATGATGGAAATCCAAAAAAGCCAAGAAGAAGGCATCTAAGCTAGCATAGGGCTGGGGTAAAGATGTCCTATCTAAGTGATACTAGGATCAAGCAGGTGCAACATACCTGAGTAGATTGCCTTCAGGACAGAGGTGAATGCGATAGTTTTGAAGTGAAATGCAAGAGGTCCAACCTCCTTAGTCATTAGGGTATAAGAGTAATTGGCCTCTGTTAAGTCAAAGTAGAGTAAGTGTACGTCAAGCCAGATGAGCGAACCGAAGTAAGGGCTTCAAGGCTTGAGGTGGGTGCTCCAAGCTGAGGCAAGAATATGGTAGGTCATGTATCTTAAGGTAAAGTTCCAGAGCAAGGACATTGAGTAGACCGAACTGAACTGAGTCGATCAATGCCTAAGCAAATACAATCTGTTCAAGTCAAGGCATAGTACTGTTGAAGCGTCGAATGAGTCTTCTTATGAAAGATAAAGGGGCCTTAGGGAAACTTCCTACGAAAGTAACTTTTCAAATTCTTACTTTATCATGCTCGTTTTCAATGCATTTAATGTAATGTGATAGGTGTCCTATCATAGTAGATTTGCATGCAACTATGTCCAATCAAAACTACCTCGATGTATTTGCATTGCAACATTTCAAGGGATTTGTGCTTATATGAATCCCTATAACCGCCAATACACTTCCCAAAGCTTTTAACTTATAAATATTGTATTTGTTTAGAAGAAACACCTTTTTACAATTCCTCACTACATATTTCACACTCTATTTTCATCAATCTTCTTTGAAACTCTTTCTCTTACAAACTTTACTTCAAAGTTCATTCCTTTTTACTTCCTTATCAAAGTTCATTCCTTACGTATACGCTCCCTTACTGGTAGCTAGAGATTTCTTTGAGGCACCCTGATCAAAATCAGGCTAATGGACCTATAACTTACAGTCGAACCCGAGGACTAGAGGGGCTAGCATGACGAATTCTTCTATTCCAACCAACTCCTATCGAAGACGAGTACTTCCTTGTCAAGTCACCTTTAATGCCGTGCCGTATAACCACCCATTCTTCTGTAGTATGCCTAGTTGATGACTACTCTCTAGCGCCAAGTTGATGATTACTCTCTAGTGTCAAGCCAATCAACTACTCGACATCTTCCTTACCAAGAAGCAGAGAGAAAAAGTCCAGACTGACTAAGCCATCCCTGCTCAAACAAACCCATCTATCCATACTTTTTTTGTCTACATCTCCTAACAATGTCATCAATACAGCATCGCCACGTGTACAGTATCATATATAGAATCTATAGCACCAATGATTGTTTTCCTTATATATTCGTTTTTACCCTTTGTATCATGTACATTGCTTCTTTAGAAAATATTTTTTTTGTCTTTTCTCTTTGAGGCAAATTGCCTTAACTTACAGGTATAAATACCCTTGTACTTATAGCTATAAAAGATCATATCATCTTCAATACACTTTTGAGTACTTTCTTCCTTGCGTAAGCACTATTGTTTAATCTCGGCATTGCTCTTCTCTTTTCCCTTAAGCAAGGTTAGGTGGCGAATAACCTCATTAGACCAATTCGTACGTCATATTCAATTATGCTGTGAGTCCTTAGAAGTTCCATTGGTGCATCATGTCCTCTAGAGCTACTCGTAGGTTTTTGTTCACTGTTTTATTCGTCATTTTTGCCTCCTCTTGTACCTTTCCCCATTAAACCTTTTCAAGCTTTCTACAAGCTTGGACCCATTCAACAACTGGCCTTGCTTGTTCTTAGTCATAGTTCGTAATATCTTGGTATCAAAGCGGATGTTTTTATGTGAACTGTAATAGTTCTTGAAGTTCTGCTATACTCTATTTTTGCGTGTGTAAAACAGAGCAAGTTATTATGTTCATTTAACTACTGTAATTTTAGTTATTCACTTTCTAAAGTATTTGTTTGAGCTTTAAATTATGAGAAAGAATGACAAACCCAAGTATAAATATTAGTACCGGTGATGACAATGGAGTTGTCCACCATGGATGATAATTTTGGGAAACTCCTAGAAGTACTGACAAGAGACTTGATAAGGTAGCTAACCTCTTAGTAGATCTAACCTAAGCTATTCATATATTGTCTTGCCGACCTATTGAGGTCGCACATAACACTCTATAAGCTGCTCAACTTGTTAGAGGTTAGAACCCAGCTTGACCAGTTCAAGGTAAAGGAGTTGGCGGACCAGTAAAGCAAAGGATAGACGTAAGAGAGCTTAATGAGGAGGAAGAAGAGTATTTTGAAGAGAAGCGTGTACAAGTCCCACAAGCATCTAATCATGTGAAGCTTCAAATTCCGAGTTTCAATGGATCTAAGAATGCTGATGAGTATCTGGATTGGGAAGAGAAGGTAGAGTGTATATTTGATTACTATCAATATGAGGATTATGAGAAAGTGAGGACTGCTGTTGTTGAATTCTCTAGATATGCCGCCATATGATGAAAGAATTTTCAAGCCATGAGGAGAGAAGAGGGGTACCAAGAGATTAACACTTGGCCCGAGATGAAGAGAGTGCTCAAAAAAATATTCATATTGAAAACATATCTCCATGATACTTTCACTCGACTTTAGGAGTTGAGACAAGAAGGCTAAACTGTTGATGAGTATATTTAAGAATTCCAAATGCTTATGATACAATGTGAAGTAGAGGAGCCACCAGCCCAAACAGTCTCAAGATTTATTACTGGATTAAGAAGAGACATCCAAGACATTGTAAAGCTCTAACAACTAGACATAAACAATGGATGAAGCTATTAAGATTACTCAGTAAGTAGAGAGGCAAAGAAAGAGCTAAGTAACGACCAAAATGCCAACTAACCAACTTGGTTAAGCAACTCACTAAGCTTAGTTAAATACTAAGTCGAGTAAAAAGGTTGATGTTAGAGCTGACCAAACAGGCCAACCCGATGGTGAAGTGCTGACCCGAACTTATGAGAAGGGGCAAGGGTCTGGCAGGAAAACGAGCTAAATCAAGTGTTTTAAGTGTTAAGGGTTTGGTCATATGGCTAATTAATGCCTGAACCGACGGACAATGGTCATTAAGGGAGACATCTCGAAGCTAGAAGTAAAGAGTAGGAATGAGAAACCCGAAGAGTAAGAGGTTCCTATTGAGAAAGAAAATGCCAAGAAAGAATTGATTGAAGAAGACATATTTCCCGAAGACATAGATCAGTTACTCATGGTTGTCTAGCATACTATGAGTGTGGAACCCCCATGAGAGAAGGAGCAGAGAGAGAATTTGTTTCATACTACCTATTAAGTGAATAATCAAATGTGTGACCTCATTGTAGATAACGGAAGTTACACCAATGTGGCATCGGCTGATCTTGTTTCAAAAATGAAGCTACCAACTATTACACATCCTAAGCCATACAAGTTGCACTAGTTGAGTGAGAAAGGAGCATTATATGTCACTCGGCAAATACTACTACCGATCACTATAGGAAATTACTCTAACCAGATTCTCTGCGACGTGCTACCTATGTATGCTTCCCATGTGTTGTTAGGTAGGTTGTGGTTGTTTGATAGGAGAGTTATACATAACGGCTATAGGAACACGTATATGTTCGAAAAAGATGACCGAAAAATCACATTGAATCCAATGTCATGTAGAGAAGCTAACAAGTTACAAACAAAACTTGCTCGTAGATCGAAGAAAGCTCTGGTAATGAGTAAAGCCAAGCTCCGAGAGACCATCAATACTGGCAAGCAAATCCTATTGTTGGTTAAGTAACTATTAGAAATGAAGAAGCGAGGTGAGCTTCCCCAAGAAATCAAGGAGTTGCTAGATGAATATACCAACATGTTCCCAAAACAGTTACCTAAGGGGTTACCTCCAACTCGAGAAATAGAGCATCACATTGACTTAGTACCCAGCACTACACTACTGAATAAGTCATTTTATCGAATGAATCCCGAATAAGCTTCTAAACTCCAATAACAGGTCAATGAGTTATTAGTGAGAGGTTATGTGAAAGAGAGTCTCAAGCCTTGTGCTATGCCTACACTTTTAGTGTCGAAGAAGGATGGAACCTAGCGATTGTATATTGATAGCTGAGCCATGAACAAAATCAAGATCAAATACAAGTATCTAATCCCAAAGCTAGAAGATATGTTGGATGAATTGAGTGGAGCCAAGATTTTCAACAAGATTAATCTTAAGTCTGGTTACCATCAAATCCGCATGAGGTCAGGAGACCAGTGGAAGACTGTGTTCAAGACTCGACATAGACTTTACAAGTGGATAGCCATGCCTTTCGGCTTGTTAAATGCCCCGAGCACTTTTATGAGACTTATGAACTTTATGCTAAGACATCTCAATGGGAAGTGTATCGTGGTATAATTTAATGACATCTTGGTCTACAGTGTTGGCATGCCAAGTCACTATAAACATCTTGGAGAAATCTTAGATATCCTTCGTGCCGAGAGACTATTCGGCAATTTAAAGAAATGTTGCTTCTACTAGGAGGAAGTGGTATTCTTGGGGTATATAGTCAGTGGAGGAAGCTTGCGAATCGATGATAGAAAGATCAAAGCAATTGTCTAATGGCCAACTCCTATTACTTATGCTGATGTAAAAAGTTTCCATGGACTGGCTTCGTTTTACAGAAGGTTTATCAGGAATTTCAATACTATCACCATGCCACTTACTGAGCTAATAAAGAAGAATACCGACTTTCGATAGGGAAAAAGAGAGGAGAGGAGTTTTGCTAACATAAAGGAAAGATTGACCTCCACCCCAATGTTAATACTACTTAACTTCAACAAAATTTTTGAGCTAGAATGTAACACATTGGGCGTTGGAATAACCGCTGTCCTGATGCAAAAAAAGCCAACCAATTACCTTCCACAGTGAGAAGCTCCGAGTACCATAACTAAACTACTTCATGTATGACAAAGAACTTTTGGCACTGATCCAAGCAATGTAAGTATGGCAACATTACTTACTACCGAGAGAATTTGTCATATATATTGACCATGAATCACTAAAATACCTCTAAAGTCAGACCAAGTTGTCGAAGCGATGAGTGAGATTAGTTCAATTCCTTGAGGGATTAAATTTTGTAATTAAGTACAAGTAAAGAAAGAGCAATGTAGTTACAGATAATCTTTCGAGGAGACATACGCTTTTATCAAAACTGTAGACCAAGCTGTTTGGTTTTACGAGTATCAAAGAACAGTACTCCGAGGATCCACACTTTAAACCAATAATTTCATGATGCGTAGATGGGAGGACAATGGATAAGTATTATGTGGAGGATGGCTACATGTTCTAAAAGGGGAAACTATGCGTACCGACTTGTTCCCTACGAGAATTATTAAACAAGGAAGCCTATAACAAAGGACTCTTCGAACACTTTGGAGAGAAGAGGACCTGTGAATTACTGAATGGTTGGTTCTTTTGGCCAAGAATGTGGAGAGATGTGCACTAAGTTGTCAAGAGCTGTACCATGTGCAAAAAGGTCAAGTATCGAGCAGAGCAAAGGAAAGCAATGCCCCTACCTGTCCCGACAAGGCCATAAATTGAACTGAACATGAACTTTGTTCTCAAATTGCCACAAACTGCTCGAAGTAAAGATTCTGTAATGGTTATCGTGGATCGGTTCAGTAAGATATCACACTTTATGCCTTGCACCAAAACTAAAGACTCTTTGGCTACTGCTTCTCTTTTCTTATAAGAAATTATGCGAATATACGGCATGCCAAGAAGTATGGTCTCCGACAGGGACTTGAAGTTCTTTAGCCATTTTTAGAGAACCCTATAGCGTCAGTTGAGAACCAAATTACTTTTCAGTACCTCATGTCACCCCTAAACCAATAGCCAAACAGAGGTGGTTAATTGTACTTTGGATTCACTGCTCCAAGCTACAGTAAGCAAGAACTTGGTTGATTGGGACATCTGCCTACCAGTGGTCGAGTTTGCTTATAACTAAATACTATATGATACCACTAAGTAGACTCCCTTTGAGGTAGTCTATGGGTTCGATCCTAAGTTGCCCCTTGACCATGCCCCTATATCAATACCCGCGCAAGAGGACCTTGACGCATTGCCTAGAGCACAATCCCTTCGGTACATCGACCAAGCTGCTAGAAGAATGCGAGAAAAGACTAAGTGTAAGACAGCTAGATAATTTCAACCAAGAGACTTGGTGTAGTTGCACCTCAGTAAGGAACAGTTCCCAAACAAGAGGAGGAACAAATTATCTACAAGAGTGGAAGGACCTTTCAGAATCCTCTAAAAGATCAATAATAATGCCTATAGATTAGAATTTCCCAAAGACTATAGGGTTTCTGACACCTTCAACATTGCCGACCTCAATCCATATCATCCAAATGGAGAACTGAGCAAACACCATTTGGATTTGATCTTAAATCCAAAACAACCTAGAAGGAATAATTGAAATTATACTATTGGATCTTTAACCTACAACTGAGCTTGAATACTAGAGGAGCTAGCACAATAAATCCTTTTGTTCCAACCAACCCCTATCAAGGAAGAGTATTTCCTTGCCGAGTCACCTTTAATACCATACCGTATGACCACCCATTCTTCTGTAGTATGCCAAGTTAATGATTACTCTCTAACGCCGAGTTAATGATTACTCTCTAATACCAAACTAATCAACTACTCGACATCTTCCTTGCTGAGAAGCCAAGAGAGAGAGTCTAGACTGACTAAGCCATCCTTGCTCGAACAAACCCATCTGTCCGTACTTTTTTTGTCCACATCTCCTAATAACCTCGCCAATGCAGCATCGCCACATGTACAGTATCAAATATAAAATCTATAGCACCAATGATTATTTTCCTTGTATATTCATTTTTAACCTTTGTGTCATATACAGTGCTTCTTTAGGAAATGTCGTTTTTGTCTTTTCCCTTTAGGGTAAGTTACCCTAACTTGCGGGTATAAATACCCTTATACTTGTAACTGTAAAAGATCAAATTATCTTCAATATACTTTTGAGTACTTTCTCTCTTGCATAAACACTATTGTTTGCTTTCAGCATTACTCTTATCTTTTCCCTTAAGCAAGGTTAGGTAGCAAGTAACCTCATTGGACTAATTCATGTATCATATCGAATTATGCCATGAGTCCTCGAAAGTTCCTTTGATGCGTCATATCCTCTGGATTCATGGGTTTTTTCTCACTATTTCATTCGTCATTTTTGTCCCCTTTTGTACCTTTCCCTATTAACCCTTTTCAATCTTTCTACAAGCTTGGATCCATATAGCGATCGGCCTTATCTGTTCTTAGTCACAGCTCGCAATACGCCTTAGATAGGCAAAGGTCTAAGCAGCTGAGTTAGTAAGAACACAGCCTCTACTCCCAACTAGGTTCTAAGCAATTTTGTAGTTAAGCTGATTCCGGATTGGAAAGTATGAATGCTAAGGAAGAAGGAAAGAGTATCCTTGTTGATAAGGAGGTGCGTTATTGTGTTTGAGAAGTGCTTAGAGTATGGGCAATGCCTCCCTTTAAGCAACTTTAAGAAAGAGATTTTCAACTTTCACCAGTGCAATCTAACGTAGGTCTCTCCCACTAGGTGGAGGGTATTAAAGGCTTTCCAAAGGCTATATGAATACCTGGTAATGAGGGCTACCCCTAAGCTTTTCAACCAATTCTTCATGTAGAAAAGTGTAAGTGGGTAGCCTTTCCTCCAGCCTCATCTAAGGAAAAAGCTACTCTATGGTCTTGTAAACTTTGTTAAAGGCCGGCAAGACGACTACCTAGTGATTGAGCTACCAAAGAAGGTAGACTTCTAGACAAGATGTTGAGTCCACTAAGGAGATCCAAGTCTCCATGGTCTTTAGACATCATAATAAAATAAATGCTACGGAGATAACAAAGAGATACTTCAAGTATCCAATCTCTAAGCTCTTCCCTAACATGAAGTAGGCTGTAGTGAAGAAATGGGTAGAAAGTCCAAGTTTTTTTTTTTTTTTTTACGAACAGCTTCATTTGTTATGTTAATGTGAAAAGTTATGCTTCGTCTAACATCCTTTTTAAGAGGAATAGAGAGAGGGGGGGATAGGTAATGCAGGGTAGATTCTTCCTTATTCGTGCTGGTCACGATGGAGTTGATAAATGGTAATGCTTTAGATTTTATATTTCTTTTTTTTTCTTTTCCTAACTACTCGCTTGATTCTTTACAAGCAAGAAACAGGCCGAGGAGATTTCCTATTCCTCAATGAATGAGTTGATGAGGCATCGCCAAGCTAGGTTTAAGGCAACCATGAAGGCCTCCAACCCTAAGGCAAGGCTATAGGCCTTCAGTCAGAGCCTAGGAAGACTAGGAGGGTCGAGCCGGTGGCTTTATCTCAAGGGATTCCTCTTAGTCCCCAAGTGGAGCTATTGGCTGCCAAGCCTATGAGTGTGGACCTTCTTTCTACTGCCTTCATCCCCACTTCTGCACCCATTACCATAGAGGACAAACCCGCTAGCATAGATAAGCTAGACATGGTGATGCTTACCCTTCCTAACAAGGGTGAAGAGAAGGGGGCCTAATTTAGTGCCTCGTTTAAGGTAGCCAAGTAGAAGTGAAAAGCCCTCAAAACTATTGGGGAAGTACGCCTAAGGCCAAAAAGCAGAAGTCAATAGGGAAGGCACCCTTAAGTCGAACAACTTGGTACAAATGGCCAACAGCTCATCCTTATAGGTGTATCAATGAGGTTGGGGACGAGTTTTTTTATGTCCTTAATAATTTCAAGTTCTTAGAGATCAAGCATACTCGTTCAAGGACGTAGCATATCTCCCAGAATGAAGAGCTTCCCCTTCACACTTCTGAGGTTAAGAATAAAAGGATTAAGGGGAAGCTCCTAAGGTTAAAGTAGGGGATCCAAGGCAACAACATTACATTGCAGCACTGAACTCTCAGCTAGCAAGCCTCACTAGGGTCTTACACCCCTGATGACTAAGCCATCCTCAAGGAGCTATCGACGGTAAAGGGAGATAATCCTATAGAGATGGTAGGTCACTTGAGCTTACTCATCCAGCAGGTAAGCCTTCATTTTTCATAATAGATATCCTTCTTTGTCGACACCAATCTAACCTTAGTATGTTCCCTTACAGTACCACAACCGAGTATTGCTCCAGTTGAGCAACTACGATACCCTACAAAAGAGGTAACGGGCTTTTAGACGATGTTGTTTAGGGCCAAGAATGGCCTAAAGGAGGTAAAGTTCTCTTGTAATAAATATTTGGACAAGTTCATTGAGGCTAACTAGCACTTGTGCAGCTCTTATGTATAGGTTACTAGGCTCAAGGTAAGGTTAAAGGATGCAAGATGGCAAAAGACCACTGTTGAAGAGAACGCCAAGGAGGCCAACGATCTAAAGGCTCGGCTTGAAGATGAGTAGAAGACTAAGGCCCAACTCTCCCAAGCAAAGAGAGGGAAGCTAAGGCCAACCTCAAGAGAGAGAATGTCGAGCTGAAGGCATCAGTCTCCAAGCTACAAACCAAACTGGTGATGAAGGCATCAGAATGTAACAATGCTAAAGCTACATTGCTAGAGCTGGCTAATCAAAAGGTTGAGTTGGAACAGAAAATCAAGGAACTTTAGGGAAAAGCTTCAGAGATAGAGGAGACCATCTCCAAAATGGAGAACGGGGAGGTTGTTCGTGGCACCACTGCTAAGAAAGCCATTGTTAATTTTCAACTGACGAAGTAGTGGTTGCAAGAGCTAGAGGACATCTTTGTTGAATACACTCAATACATAAGGAACAAGGTGCTCTCCCATTTGCTCTAGCTCGACTTAAGTTTCCTTAGTTTTCTAAATACCCCAACTTTTCAAAAGAGGAAAGCAGCCCAAGGGCAAGAGAAAGAAGCTGCTTAAGCAACTATTGAAGTTCAAGATGGTCCTTTTGTTGCTAGGTTCGAACAAGACACTTCTGCATCCACTTTTACCCCAATAACTCAGCAAAAGATTACCCCTAAGGGTGATTCTTAAGGTAATTAAGGCTGGGGAAATCCTCCTACTAACCCTAATTAACAGCTTTCAACCCTTTTCATAGCCCAAGGCTAATCATCTCAAAGGTCGTTAATAAACTAGCCTTCTCAGCAAATTGAAGCATTAGATTTTTTGAAACTGCAAAAGTTTACTGATCCAAGGAAATAGTTATCCTATTCCCTGCCTCTTGTACCCCAAGTTGGGATACCAACCTTAATCTTGCATGTCACACCCCGAAAAGGTAAAGTTACAGCAGTCTCGCCATGTAAGCCATTCTAAGATAAAAACTACCTTTACAATTGCTATCCTAGACCTTTACACTAAGCATACTCGACTCTACCCTTTTGAAGCATCTAATTCGATACTTATTTGATATAAACCTATTGATTAACCCTTTGAAATAATTTGTTAAAAGTAAACTTTTAGTTTGACTTTATAAAAGAGTGGTAGTAAATCCCACAAGTATGTATCATTTCATATACAGACCAAAATATTAAAAACTACTAAGCCCCCTTGAGAGTTTTTATGTAATTTTCCATAAATGTTAAGAAAGTCAATACTAAGGATGATAATCGATTATTTCCTATTACACCTCACTCCCCATCCCGTTTGCTAGTACTCTAGTTTTAGGTTAGTACTTGTAATTCATTCGGAACTTATAAAACAAACTATAGGGAAATGAGTAATAACTTGCTCAGTAAGTGAGGTGGAGACGAAGGTATGCATTTGGTACATCACAAGTAAGGTTTTCAATCAAGTTAGTTAGATGTAATGCATATACAAGTAAGTGCTATCACACGATGTTATTCGGTCCATTGTGATATCAAGGAAATTGTGCCTACTTTAATATGAGTTAAGGAGATTGACATCGTACACTCGTGAATCAAAACCAAACCAATGCTTATGCAGTAAAGAACACCCTCCTCTTATAACCACATTCAAACCATGGCTCCTAACCTTGCCACAATCACATCTCATGTCACTTAGTTAGATTAGAGTGGAGAAAGGACCATTTTAGCTATTCTCATCAAAGGGAGTCCGTGTTTGGCTCAAGAACTCTGGCTGTTACCCTTAATGTGTTGCAATGCATATCAAGGTAGGTGTTAAACCGAGTTTGAGTTGATTCATTTTTAGGGTGATCAACCAAGTTCAAACAATTCAAGCATAATAATATTTATAGAACAACCATAACATAGAGTTCAGCTCCCATTACAGTACATCAAATCTCAAACACAAGTACTACATACATACAAACGGCTAACTATAATCACAAGCAAATATATACTAAAGTCTCCAAATATTTGAAAATAATACCCCAAAATGCTATGAAGCATTAATCCTACTTACTTGTACTGAAGCTCACTCCGATAGATTTGGGATGTTAGGGCTTTACTCACATAGAATTCCTATATATACTAAAACTCATATTCAATTTTCATAAAATTTACAAAAATGTTAGGGTTTTATCTAATATTTAGTTAAGATATTATTTATATAGTTATTCAATAGAGTTTTGTATATATATATATATATATATTTATATACATACACATTATATATATATACACACCCATATATATATTAAGTATTTTATTTTATCATATAAGTTATAACAATTTACTTAATAATATCTAATATATGCAGTTTTACTACTGCTTATATTATATCATTTCGATTGTATCGAAATATATTTACTATTGTTTATAGTATGTTTTAATTATGAAAAGATCATTGTAGGACAATATTTTCTATAATATTACGAAAAAAAAACGTTTGTTTTATTACTTAATATGATTCGATTTCAATAAGGTCAATATTGTGGAGTTGTATAAACTCGACTATACGTATTACATGTTTCGTTTAAAATATTATCTCTAAAGGGTATTTCTAATTCTAGTATATAGATAAAGATATATAACAATCAACATCATATTGATATCATATTATGTAATGAAAAATATATATTCACATAATTTAATACAATATAATAAATCATATATACTTAAATTTTATGGAAGTAATGATGTTAAATTTGTTAGAATATAAAGTCCAATTTTTAATAATTCTAGTAAATGATTATTATTAGATATCCACTCATTTTAAGAATCAATACTAATAATATACATGTCTTATGGCTATCAATATTCTAAGTCTATAATTCAAAAGGAATTAAATAGTATAGATAAAATACTCCATTTAGAAAAATAATAAGATACTGGATATCTCTTTTCTATAATTATTAAATATCAATTAAAGGATAATACTTATAATTATAAAAATGAGGTTATCTAAAAGTATCGAACACTAAAAAATTAAATATTCTAGTCCTCTTTTCTTCTTCTTCTTTTCCTTTTTCTCTTCTTCTTCTTTCTTCATTCTCTCTCTCTCTCTCTCTCTCTCTCTCTCTCTCTCTCTCTCTCTCTCTCTCTCTCTCTACTCTCTCTCCGATTCTGGCTTCGTAAATTGCAAGTGACCATATATAGCCACAATTTCGCCGCCTTTATATGGCAATTGAAATATAATATATATATATTAGTTATATTATATATATTTCATCCTAACTTTTAAAATATTCAAAGTATATTCCTTTTATTTATCGTTAGCATTATTAATAAGGAATAATTCCATAGTCGTAATTTTCTTTTCTCACATATCATTATTTCTGGTAAATTTTAACATAATTATTAGTAAAAATATTAGTAACATATAATATATAGTTAAGTTTCATTAATTATTTGTAACTTATTTATATGCATTATATATATATATATAATTTTGCTCACTAATATTAATTATTAATATCATGTAGTTGATCTTGAAGGATTTATCATAAACTATATCTAAAATTATGAAACTTTATGTTATAGTAATTATACTCAGTCAACATAACATTTCTAAGAAAATTTTATATAAATGAGCTTAAATTGAATATTAAAACTATACGGTTACTTATCTTAATTTTTATTACCTAGTTATGAGGATTCAACTTAATTTTAAGAATATCGTTATAAGTCAAAATTTCTAGAGTGTGTCTTAAGTATTAAAATTTTCAATTAATTTCTTAGTAATTTATACAATTATATATCTATGTCTAAGTGTAATTCAGATATTCCTTCACCTATGAATGCTTCTAATCAATCTAATAAAGAGAAGATATTCGACAAACTAGGTTTATACTAATTCAATTATTTTTACATATTATCTATTGTCAAGATCCATATTCTTGTGGTTACTAGTAACATTAATATAAATCTTTTTATACCTATTTACCTAACTTATAAGTATATTTTTCTATGAAAGAAATAAACTACTTGAAAGAAAGTAGGTCAAAGTCATGTGGTATTACATATTATATATATTTTTAGAATTTTGGATTAATATACCAATATATTTATTATATAAGCCCCACAACCAGTCACTCGGGATTTCGATCGGCTAAAAGATTCGATTGAACCTAAATTATAAGTAAAGCTAGAAATATTAGTAAAATGATCCTATAAGTTCGAATTTAATAAAATAAGCAATAAAATAAAAGAATATAAAAATTCTAAATTTTAAGTATATAACTCGTTATTTATTGAAAATACATAAAATGCATTCCGATAATTAATAAATCGCTAGAGATAAATTATATGTCTACTAAAAATCATAGAATGTCCTAAATAATATTTAAGAATATTTATTTATACTATATATGAATTTACATGTAGGTAGAAATACGCATAATTACTTAAAATACGCGAAATGTGTAAAAATAATAATAAATAAATAAATAAAATTCATAATTGATTAAGAAAAAATCAATAAAAATCATAAAAAATGAGGAAAATCCAAAAATGAGGCATGGCACTCTGGAATTAAAGAAAAAAAATCAATCGATTAAAATGCAATAAATAGAAAGTGGAAAGAAAAGAAGAGATAAGGCAATTGTCTTGTCTAATTAATGCATAATAATTTCCCTAATGCCCTATAAATAGCAAGAAAATTTTACAAGCTCATTTGGTCAGTTTGGAGAGTGAGAAAAATAGAGAGGGCTAAAATTGTGAGTGTTTGAATCAATTACAAAAAAAATTCTCAAATTTGCGCAATTAGGGCCTTAAAGGAGAACCCAGACCAAACGAGCAACTGGGAGAGGAAGGCCACCACCACCATAGGGTGGTGCCAGTGCCCAGGTGGGGCAATACACCCATGGCAACTGACAGTGGCCGGAGCCACCTAAATCGGTGAGTTTGATTTCTAGTTCAATTTTGTGTAATTTTATAAAAATAGTAAATATTCTTAGAAAATTATGAATTTTGTTATTCTGAAATATTTTTGTATTTAGTTTTTAGAAAAAATATTATTTTGATGAAAATATGTCTTATGATATATGGTTCTTAAGAAATCATACAAAATTGAGTATGTTTCAATTTAAAAATAAATAACCTTAGGAGTATAGTTTTGAGCCCAAAATTTTTGTATAGACTACTTAGATGATATAAAATAATTCTATAAATCCCATTTTCAACAATTAATTTTTTAAATTTTTAGATAATTTTTAGGCCTTAAAATGAGGCATAAAATGAGTAATTTAGGGTTAATTAAATAATTAAATACTTAATTACTGATTTAGTAAATAATTATATGTTTTAAGATGTTGAAATCTGATGAATTATGATACTTTTAGCATTTACGATGTTAGATGTAATTATTAGGTTAATTATGTAGTAAATAAGTAATAGGGAAAAATAGTAAATTTTAAGTTAATTTTGTAAATTAGGGTAATTAGGTGTAAAATATGATTTAGAATGAATTTATACATTTTGAAATGATAACTGATGTTGAGAGATGGTAATTAGAGTGATAAAAATATTATATGTATATTATGTAAATAATACATAATACACAATTATTAAAAATATAATAAATAGAAGATATTAGAATAAAAATTGATATTATGATAACAATAATAATATACAATAAATCTGATAGGAAACTTAAATTAGGGTAATTATATGAAAAATGTAAGATTTTCTCATAACGGGGGTAAATTCGGTGATTAAACTAGGATCTGGGTGTACCGCACGAACTAGAACACTAATTAAAGACTAAAAACAATATTTAGGATATCCAAAAATAATGCAATTAATTTCACATTATGGGTCAGAATGATTTCTTAGGGTGTACATATAAATCTTTAACCAAAAATTGAGTTAAAAACCTAATTTAGAAATCGATGCGAAAACTGAAACAGAACTTAACACAATTCAAGAAAAATTGTAAAAGACTTAAGACCTAGATAATTAGGTATATTGAACCATAAACAAAAGATAAGAATAAGTGTTATAGGATAAAACCAACCTATAATAGTTATATAAAAAACTGAAACCACGTTTGTGTTATAAGGATGATCGATGATGACCTGAGCGAGTTGGACCTCGAGTAAGTGAGCGAAGAGTCTAGGTATGTTGAGATTAATACGTTGCTGCATTTTGGAGGTTTGAGATTATGCTTGGTTGTGCTTGTTAGATAGTTGGTTGTGTGCATGTGCTAGATTATGAGTGGTGCTATGATTCTGTTTGTTGTTCTGGCTTATATTGTATGAAATGAATGATCACCCTAAATTGGACCTAATTCAATATACGACCTGTAACCATAATCGGACCTGCATGGCAACCCATTAAGGGAAACCTAGGATTCTTCGGCCAAATACCGATCCCTTCGAAAGGGATAGCGCAGGATTGCATAATAGTCCCTTCTTCATCTTTAATCGAACTAAGTAATAGGAGAGGAGGTCGCGAGGAGGGTAAAGTCAATGGTTCAAAGGCAGTCACAGGAGGAGCAGTGTCTCCATTGCACAAGCTTGGGTTTAGTCGTAAGCTGTTGCATTAATGGCAACTCCTCAACTCGGATTAGAACGGGTGCATTTTTTCCAATCTCACGACAGGTCGGACAACGTCATGCGATGGTATTTACTTGAACATACATTGCACCTAATAAATTGATTGATAGCCTTGTTATGTTTATGGTATAGTTTTAAGTCCTCTATCCTAACTTACTGAGCTATGGTTACTCACATCCCTATAAACATCGTACAGGTACTAGCTAAGAAGCGGCTTACAGCTACTTTGAAACTAGCAACTGCTGAATCTTGGAGAGTGAGGAAAAATATTTGAAGAAAAAACATATATTTTTAAGGTCTAAGCTTTTATTTTAGAATGTTTCATTGCTGAATAATGTAATAACTGAGAAATATATTATGGTGAAACTTTGTAAACATTAATTGTAATAACTGAATTATAATATATATATATATTTTCTCACTTTCTTAGGTAAATGATTTATTTAAATTACAAACTGTTTACTTTAAAACGGGTTAGTCGTGGACGCCTTGTGTAAATCAAGTCTAAGATAGCGATTGTAAGGCCAACTTTTATCTTAGAATGGTTTACACGGCGGGATTATTACGATTCTACCGCTTTAGGGCATGACATATTATATATAAGGTATATTCATGAAAATACATACATATATATATATATATATATATATATTCATTTAGTCTATTATGCTATATTATTTCCTTTTATAGTTTAATTAACTTTTCTTTAGAGCCTCGTCATATTTCAAGTTCAATTTTAGTGGTTCCAACAAGTTTTACATTATATTAAATAATTGTACCGCTAAGGCTAAAATTAGATTTTTAAGATGTTATTTTTAAAATTTAACTTTACTAAGTTACTTCAACTAGCTTTTCTAACTTAGTAGTAAAGTTTAGACTTAATCAGATAAGTTTTTCCAAAAACCCTAAATATAAGTATGGTTGCCCTAAATAGACTTTAGAGCTCACATAAAGTAAATCTTGACCACTTTGATTATATTATTGACATTTTATTATATTTTTTTACTTCTAAGCCTACAAGAATTCCTCAATTAGGGCTATCATGTTCCTCGTAATGTTTCTAGCCTAATTGACTTACTTTCCTGAAAGCCTTAAATTGACTGTTGACCTTAATTACACAAGAACAGGGCCTTACCCTAATATTCAAATGTTCATGGGATATCACATTACATATCTTCAACTTATTAATGGAACTTGAATTCATTCATGCACTCCATTATATACTTTGACTTTCATTGAATGCTTTTTGCCTTTCGACTCAATTCATTGTAATATGGTCCGATGCTTAATGTACAATGAATATTATCCCTTGCCTAAACTACTCTGGGCGTCAAGTCGGCGGTGTTCCAACCTGCCTTGTTAGTGAGAGTTCCTTAGAGTAAGGGGTGTTTCCCCTTGCTGAGATTACCTTATGGGGTCAGGTTGGTAGCATTCTGACCTGCTCGATAAGTGGGAGTTCCCTTGTATAAGAGGTGTTTCCCTTTGTTGAAGTTACTCAAGTGGGTCAGGCCGATGGCATTCTGACCTACCCAATAAGTGGGAGTTCCTTTATACAAGGGGTGTTTTTCCTTACCAAGGTTGCCCAGGAGGGTTAAGTTAGTGGCGCTCCAACCTACTGATTAGTAGATCCGTTCACCCTTTAGGGGCTAGGACTTAGTGTAGGAGTAAGAAAGAGAGAAGTAATTATAAACAACTCATGTACAATGGAACTTTCACTCATAATTTTAGATAATTTACATGGTTGTACATTAATCAAAATAAAGCCAAAGGATATCGGCATTCCATGTGCACAAGATGAGCTTATCGTCTAGTCTTTTTAATCTGTATGCTCCATTGCCCAAGCTTTCTCTAACTTTAACTAAGTCTTCCCAATTAAAGGGCAACTTTCCCTATCCTTCTCGTGAACCCATGGCTTCTAGCCTCTAGCAAACTAGGTCGTGACCTTAAACTATTTATGTTTGACCTTTTGATTGTAGTATTTGGCTGCTAGGTGCTAATAAACAACTACTCGAGTTGCATTGAGGTCTTTGATTTCTTCAATAGTGTTGACGTTGACCTATAATAAGGATTCACTAAGGATGGTGTTGAAGCTTTGAGTCTGGATGTTGGGAAGCTCAAGCTCTATGAAGAGGATTGCCTCTAACCCAAATGCTAGGCGAAAAGGAGTTTTGCCTGTGGAGGTATGGTAGGTAGTCTTGTAAACCCCATAAAATGTTAGGCAATTCATCGGCCCAAGCACCTTAGGCTCAATCCACTCTCTTCTTCAGGCTTTTAAGGATGACCCAATTAACTGCTTTAACCTAACCATTCTATTAAAGGAAGGGAATTGACGTGAAGTACAGCGTAATATGGTTCTTGGTGCAAAATTCTCTGAACTTGGGGTTATCAAACTGCCACCCATTATCCATAATGAAGGCATATAGGACTCCAAATCGGGAGAGGATGTTGTTTCAAATAAAGGACTCAACACTTTTCTTAGTAACCTTTACTACAGCTTTGGCCTCGACCTACTTAGTGAAGTAGTCGACGGCGACAATGATGAATTGCTAACTTCACAAGGCCTTAGGGAAAGCACTAAAGATGTCAATGCCCCATTAGGTAAACAGCTACAGACTGGTCAAGGGTTAGAGACTGTTGATGGGGCTTTGCTTCTAGTATTAGGGGTGCTTCTAGCACTAGGGGCACTTTTAGGCTATAGCCTTAATATCTTGTCTCATGGTAGGTTAATAACAT
This sequence comes from Lumnitzera racemosa, assembly GCA_024138005.1. Lineage (NCBI taxonomy): Eukaryota > Viridiplantae > Streptophyta > Magnoliopsida > Myrtales > Combretaceae > Lumnitzera > Lumnitzera racemosa. The sequence continues at coordinate 29,518,817 of JAMXBC010000010.1, forward strand.
CCCAACCGTAAAGCCTAGATGTAAAGGGCTTGGGACTGAATGTGGTTACTAACACTCCAACGTACAACTCTTCCATGATGTATAGGCCTTCGTTTGCTCAAAGGCATCTTAACAGGGGGAGGCTAACCCCTTTGTGGTAAAGGATGTCATCAACCAACGTATAGTTATTAGCATGGTATCTTAGCTTCTTTGCCTCTCTTTTGTCTTTTAGGAGTATGCCTTGCTCAAAGTAACTCTGGATGGGATCCATCTAAGACTTTTGTTGAGCCAAGAGTTATGTTCTTCTCTAATGAACATTCAATAAAGATCTTCATATCCTTTACCTCAAGCTTTTATATCCCAATAGAGACAAGTTTGGATAGCCAATCTACTACTAATTTTTCAAGTTGGGGGGATTTTCATGATGGTCCATGAAGAGAACTTAGCTAGAAAGGTCTTCACCTTCTCTAAGTATCTTGCTATAGTGTTATCCCTAGCCTTATATTCAACTTGAACTTGTTGAGCAACTAGCATAGAGTCTGAAAACACTGGTAAATGCTTTTCACTAATCTCCTTAGCCAATTTCAAATCGACTATTACGGCCTCACATTTGGATTTGTTGTTACTAGTATTGAACCTGAATTTAAGGGCATAGCAAATGGTAATCTTATGAGGTCCAATCGGAACAAGACTCACACCTCCAACCCCCGACATAGATGATCCATCAATGTAGAGAGCTCATACCGATTTGTTGTCAGCACTTATGCCATGTAGGGCATTTATGGTTGATATTAGATTTCGTATGCATTCAGCTCCATCATGTACTTTACCATCCATCCAGACGCATCTAGCTTCTACAGCATCATGTATAGCAATTAGTTTATAAGCACAATGATATGGTGCACCTAGAAGTAAGGCCTTAACTGATGTGATGAGATGACAACGGCCATGACAAACTTCTCTGCTCGAGTATACCTAACCTCAAGCCCCTGAAGTATATGGTTGGCATAGTATATGGGTTTGTACTCTCTCCCCTCTACTCTGACCAATACAAATGAAAGTGCCTAGTTACTTATGGTCAAGTATAGACACAAGTCTTCCCTTAGAATAAGCTTAGAGAATACTAATAGGTATGCAAGTGATGGACTGCCAACCTCTAACCCCTTCACTCACATACTCCTCCAAGGCTTACAGTCCGTCACAAGGAGGATACATTTACAATAACCTACCGAAGATGAACACTTATGGACGATTCCTCCATTAATGAGCTTTCTAAGCTTGCTCAAGTAGAGATGTGTATAAATAAGGGCTTGTAGACTCATTTTCAACATAAAGCTTAATCAAAAACACTCCATATGAGTTCAAATCCAAGCTTTTTCTCTCTAGCAAGTTTTTTTTTTTTTTCTCTTTCTCTATAGTAGCATTCTCTACGACGATTTCCAACAAAAACTAGCACCACTATAAGTTGTAGTACCCCTAAAATAACAAGACCCATCCTCTCTTTCATCTCCAGTAACCACCACCGTAGTCACACATATCTATCCGCAACCACCCAACTCCGACCACCACCCAAATAAGCTTTATTTGCCAAGGCACTTCTCCTACCCTACCTAAGTCTAGTAAGAAACATATGAAAGTGACCTTACCCACTTGAAATAATCACCCAAAGCTGTTATAGATTGTCACTAGAGCTATTGTTCATCATCCTAAACCTAAGTAAGCTTTAAACCAAACTACGACCAACTCAATCCGCACACCCAAGATCCAACCTACACCCCTACTTCTTGGTTTAGCTTTCTTTTAATTGTTGTAGTTGTACTTTTTTTATCTATTGTATTGTAAATGTACCAAAAAAAAGAGAGAGAGAAGAATGAGAAAATAAAAAAAAAGGGGAAAAAAAGAAGGAAAAGAAGAGAAGAAGTTTATTTTTGTTTTACGTTTCAAGATGACTCCAATGCCGTGACCCCACCTGAAATGGGAGCCGACTACTATATAGTCATATGTAGATCTCTTAGTACTTTTGTGTCTGACAAGAATAAGCAAAAGGAGAACCTCTTCCATATGAACTGTAAAGTGAATGGCAAACTATGCACTCTGATCTAGATGGAGGAAGTTGTACCAATGTAATAGCTGAAGGAGAGGTAAAGGTTCTGAAATTGCCGGCCTACCCTCACCCTAAGCCTTATAAAATTCATTAGCTAAATGAAAAGGGAGGTTTGCCTATTATCGAGCAAGTTAAGGTACCAATTACTATTGGTGATAGATACAAGGATGAGTTGCTATACAACATCCTACCTATGTGTACTTCACACATCTTACTTGACCAACCCTAGCTATTCAATTTAAAAGTGTTTCATGATGGATATAGGAACACCTATATGTTCCAAAAGGATAGGAAAAAAGTTATAGTGACCTCAATAAGCCCAAGGAAGTGCATGAGTCATAAGAGAAGATTACCTTATCACTTTAGTGGAAATCCTTAATGATTTTCGAGCCTAATTTTCCTGAGAAGTTAAGTCGAAAGAATGTGTACTCTTGTTAGTTAGGAAACTCTTAAAGTTGAGAGATACCAGAACCTTACCTGCCGAGGTGTAGACATTACTTTAAGAGTTTGCCAACCTATTCCCTACTGAGATGTTAAGAGATTTGCCACTCATCAAAGGTGTCGAACATTGTATTGACCTTCAGCCTGGAGCTACTCTACCTAACCAACTTACCTAAAGGCTCAACGCTGAGTAAGCTGCCGAGTTGAAGAAACAAGTTAATGAAATGATTGACAGCGGATATGTTTGAGACAATATAAGCCCTTATGCCATACCAGCTATTCTAGTGCTAAAAAAGGATGGTTCATTGAGAACGTGCATTAATAGCTGAGCAATCAATAAAATCACTGTAAAATACCAATATCTGATCCCCTAATTAGATTATATGCTCAATGAGTTTCATGGTATTCAAGTCTTTTCGAAGATTGATCTTAAGAGTAGCTATCATCAAATACGGATGAGGCATGGAGATGAATAGAAGACTACTTTCAAGATAAGAGATGGTCTATTCAAGTGGATTGTGATGATGTTTGGGTTGACAAATGCATCGAGCACTTTTATACAACTCATGAATCATATCCTGAGACCATTGATTAGAAAATGTATTGTAGTGTACTTCAATAATATTTTGTTATATAATGCCGACCTCATGTCCCATGTCATGCACTTGAGATCTATATTTGATATCTTCCGTACCGAGATGCTATTCGACAATCTAAAGAAGTATGTGTTTTGCCAGAGTGAGGTAGTATTCCTCTGATATGTTATTTGTAGAGGAGGTATCAGAGTTGATGATGAGAAAGTCTAGGCAACTCTTAATTGGTCGACATTGACTAATACTTTCGAAGTAAGGAGTTTCCATGGTATAGCTTCATTCTATTGAAGATTCATTCAAAACTTTAGTTCTATAGCTACCCCGCTAACCAAGTTGACCAAGAAAAACTCTGAATTCAAGTGGTCTAAGAAGGCTCAAAAGAGTTTTGATGAGATCAAGTCCAAATTGACTTCTACCTCAATACTCATCCTACCCGACTTTGAGAAAGTTTTTGAACTAGAATGTGATGCATTTGGAGTTAGCATTGGAGCTATTCTTATGCAAGAGTGCAGACCAGTTGCTTATTTTGGCAAGAAGCTTAAAGGAGCCACCCTGAATTACTCGGCATATGATAAGGAATTATATGCCCTTATCCGAGCACTTTAGAACTAGCAACAATGCTTACCGTCAAGAGAGTTCATCATCCAAATAGACCATAAATCTCTCAAGCATCTCAGAAGACAGCAAAAATATTCATGACGACATATTAAGTGGGTTAAGTTTTTGGAGACTTTTTGCTATGTCATACAATACAAGAAGGGAAGCACTAATACAGTAGCTAATGCACTCTCTCATCGACATGTTCTCATTACAGCTTTGCAACCTAGAATACTTAAATTTGACACCTTACTCGATTAGTATGAGCTTGATCTATATTTTGGGCCCTCAATAGCAAAGTGCAATGTTAGAGGAGTCATGGATGGGTTCTATTTAGTCCAAGGGTTTCTTATGAAGAGTAAGCAAGTTGATATGCTAAGTGGTTTTGCTAGGAAATTACTTATATGAGAAGCCCATGCTAGAGGCTTAGTCAGCCACTTTAGTGAGAAGAAAAGGGCCCAATTGCTAAAAGAACATTTCTATTGGCCTAGGATGATGAAAGATGTATACCAAGTACTCAAACAATGCAAGGTGTAAACACACCAAGGGACAAAAGAAGTCATATGGAGAATACATACCTCTACCTATACCTAAGTGGCCATAGACCAATCTAAGTATGAATTTTATTCTTAGCCTACCCAAAACACCATAGAGGCATGATTTTATCATGGTTATGGTCAATCGGTTTAGCAAGATGAGCCACTTCATTCCTTACCACAAAACCAATGATGCTCTTTTTGTTACTAACATCTTTTTGTAAGAGATCGTGTGGTTGCATGGAGTGCTGAGGAATATTGTATCTAATCGTGATTCGAAGTTCATGAGCTTCTTTTAGAGAACCTATGGAAGAAACTTGACACTAAGCTCATGTTTAGTACTTCTTGCCACCCTCAGACAAATAGCCAAACAGAAGTTGTGAACAGAACTATCAACAACCTCCTTTGAGCTACTGTTGGAAAGAATCTGCATGATTAGGATCTATGCTTACCCATCATCCAATTTTCTTACAAATGCGCTACTCATAGCTCGACATGAAGATCACCTTTCAAAATTGTTTATGGACTTAACTCGAACTTACCCTTGGACATGGTTATCTACCCAACCTCCTAAGGAGAAAGTCAAGCAAGCCTGCAATGTGCTATGGAGTTCTAGAAGTTGCTTCAAAAGGTTGCCGAGAAACTAGCAAAGACTATTTCTCAACAAAAGGAACAGGGAAGCCAAGGGAAGAGGCAAGTCATTTCTAGTCTAAGAGATCTAGTATAGGTTTACCTCAGTAAGGAGCGTTTTCAAGGGAAGAGGACAAATAAGTGATCCCCCAAGTTAGATGGACCTTTTAAGATCCTTTGACGTATCAATGACAATGACAATGCCAATGAGCTCGAGCTACCCAAAGGATATGAAGTACCCTTACTTTCAACATTGCCAACCTAACGCCCTACGTGTTAAAGAAGAAGAAGACCAAGATTTGAGGGCAAATCTTCAACAACCCTAGAGAACCGATGGACTACTGACCTCTGACTCCCTCACTCGTACACACCTCTGAAGCCTACCATCCCTTATGAGGAGGATGCTTTCATGACAACCTGCTGAGGACGAACACTTGTATGTGGAAGAGTTATAAGTGAACTCCTTGAAAACCCAACTTGAACGCATTTTGCTTTGCTTTAATCCTCATCTAGCCACTAACCCCTCAAGTGTCATGGCTAAATTATCGAGTGTCGCGATCAACTTGTCAAGTGTTAAGGCTGAGTTGATGAGTGCCGAGGCCAAGGTCATTGCGTAACACACTCTACTATTCTAATCTATGAACTTAACAAGTACCAAGGCCAAGTTGCTGAGTACCGAAGTCAAGACCTTAACATGCTAAGTACTACTTATTCAACCTACAAAACAACAACATCTGTCTTTTGTCTCAAGAACTCCAAGTAACATCCATCAGTAGCAACCACAACATTACAACTCAGCTACTACACTCTAAAAGTCACCAATACGCACCTATTGATAAGCTACCTCTTGTCCTTACTTTTTTGACATTTGTATTATATTCCTTTTTCGTCATTTACCTTTTTCGTATATACTAAAAATCTCTTTCTTCATTGTCTTTTATGTAATTTTCCTTATTTGCATTATTTCCCACAAGACTTACTATAAATAGTCCTTTTTAATATAGCTACAAGGCATCCAACACTTTTCCAATATTATATATACTTGTCCTTGTAAGATATCCTTCTTTGAGTATATTTTATTTATACTCTTATCTAATCTTATCGAATAGTTTGAGGTTAGTAATAAGTGGGCCTTAATATTAGTTTACGAGTCATGTTAGGCGAAGTATTAAGTCATGTTATGTTCGTTGGTGTGTAATGTCCTTTGAGCAACTCGTGGAAGCTACTATATTTTCCAACTTCTTTAATTCATTTTCTTCATTGTTACAAAGGAATCATTCAGTAACTAATCTCTACTATAAGTCTTAGTGATTACTAAGCTCTACTATAAGCCTTAGTGATTACTAAGCTCTTAAGCATATCAAATAGACCTAAAGAATTTATGTTCGAAAGGATTCGAGATAACAATGGCTTTTAGTAATAAACCTATGATAGAAGAGAATAGTATTGGACAACCTTCAATGTAATGACTAGCAACCACGGAAAATACTAATGGATAATGAAGGAAACAATTTCATCTTTTTAATGTAGGAAAACACTTGCTATGTTTTCCATAGATATGTTCCAATTATCATCACCGGTTATAGCCGCTTTGAAATTTCTGAAACAATGGTTGACATTTCTAAAGCTTAGATTATAGCAAATAAAACAAAATAGGATCAGAAAATGTTTCCGGCAAAGCACAACTCAGATTAGTTATATGATCGCAACGTTTCGACCTAGGGTACGAAATATTCAGGCATGTCGTGTCCCCTCCTTTCCTTTTCAACGATAAACTAGGTAAACATAATCAAGAAATAGAATAAAATATTTGCATTTGACTTTTCATTAACAACGCAAGTGCAGTCTGAAGTCATTTTCTAAAGCACTGGTAGGAGAAAACGTTATAACTAAAATAAGGCAGCATGGGATGCATGTACTCTTGTAGCTAAAATTAAAACTTAAAATAAGGCAGTATGTGATGTATTAGCATGCCTTCAATTCATAAAGTTTTATAAATTATGCTCCGGATTCAAGTAGCAGAAAAGCATGATCAAGATCCCCTAATATCAGGTGCTGCCTGCAAATATTTATTTTAAGCTTAGGGATTACGAACAATGAGGTAAGGTCAATTATTTGATTAGTCATGACTAACAACATGCACAATGGTTTCTATCTTACCAAACCCATCTCTTGTAATAATAATAATAATAATTAAGTAGCGTGTAAAAGAAACTACTCTGGAGTTGCTCCTTCATGAAATAGCTACATTAAAAACTTTGAATTATGAGAGCCTAAATCCATCTCCTTTGAGCCACTGGAGATCCCCAACGAAATCTTGATCAAGGTCGAATGGAACTTCTTTGCACCAAGTCTCGTTCGTATGTAAGTTAGATTTTATGAGCAGTAAATCACCTAATTATAGTAAATAATGTCCAATAACAATAGAAATGAATATGTCCAAAGGATGCTCCTTCTATTAATTTTTTCCAATAAGAAGGATAATGTATCTATATATGACTTATGAGCCCTATTTCTTTCGATAGATCTCATTATCCTTGGAAAGTTTGCATACTACTACCCCGTTTCATACCTTACGACTAGGGAAAAGGTATATGAATGTTTAGAGGTGTAAAAGTGAGCTTTGGCTTACAAGTCATCCCATTTAACTTTCTTTTTAAATAAATTTAAGCTGAAGATTTTTTGCCCATTTTAAAAGTAAGCCAAACGAGTCTAGCCCATTTAACTCCTAAGTTAAAGTGGGTTAGCTTAAGTTAACTCGTTTAACACATTTATATTTTTGGTCTGCAAGTCATCACATTTAACCTGCTTTTTAAATATATTAGAGCCAAAATTTTTTAGCCCACTTAAAAAGGAGCCAAATAAGCTAAGCTTATTTAACCTACAGGCCAAAGTGGACTAGGCTGAATAGGCTTATTTAACCTACTTGTATATCTCTATATATTTACTTACAAAGATAATTGGAGGTTGCACTAATAATCAAACCTTGCTAAAAAAATACAGCAAAAAATCAACTTCAAGGGCAGGATTTTTTTGTAACAAACCTAAATTTTGAGCTTAGAAAAGTCAAGCAAAAGTGAGTTAGGGTAGGACTTAAAAAAAATTAAAATAACGTTTAATTATGCAATTGTTGTGGTACTAGCATAGACAAAAAATTTTATCCTATGTTTGATTTGTAATTTTTCTTTGTAATTGGACAAAAATTTAAGCTGATGGATTACATAAAAAGTCCAAATTTTGTCCTATCTACACCATAGTACAAAAATAAAATTTACTGAACAAAAATAAAAAAATATTTTACATTATTAAAAATACCACTCCATGTTATAAAATTGAGTTAATTAATATTATTTTTATTAGTTTTTTAATATAAATTTTATACCTTATACTGTGAAACTAAATATGGTACAACGAAATTGTACTGTCCAATCCTTCCTATACTTGTCCTGTCCATTTCTCTTTATCCAGTCCCATCCCATCCTTATATCCAAACACTACCTAAGCTTAAAAAGGAAAATTCTTATGATAAGAGTATTTAGTTTAGTTTAAACTTCAAAAGTTCGCCTAGACTTAATCTTAACTCAAAATTGTGTAATTAACAAATATCTTTTTTTTTTTAGATTTTGTGAACGTAAACAAGAGATTTACAAGTAAAGAACAAACCTATAAAGCTGTGTACTTGATGATGTCTTAATTTTGCTTAACTGAGAAAAGAGATTCAACTAAAAATAATAAAACAAAATGAGATTTTTTTGAATAAATGCATACTTGATTGAGTTGGAGTTGTTGAATTATTTTGTCTTCATTATAAAGAGCAAGATTACTGAACATGGAATTCAAATGTATCTTTTATGAGACAAAACGATTCTCCAATTAATATATTATTTATTTTTAGATTGTATTTTTATAGAGTAAAACCGGTAAAATTAGTCAAGAAAAAACAAGCTTGATTGAGAACAAAAAGCAAGCAATTTAGGGAAGTTTCAACAAAGCCATTTGAATGGGCAAAGGGTACCATGTAAATGATACAAAGAAGGTTACCGATCCGTTTGAGCATAAGGGTATGGTAGGTTAGAGGCATCCAAACAGCTCCTCAATTCTATAGGAGGCAATGAAATTGCCCTATTTAGACATTTGAACAACATCTCGTTTGCTTTTAGTTGTTGGATCTACAATTTATAGAATTTTAGAAGAGAAAAAGGGAAGGGAGGCAATCATTATAATTGATTTAAGGGCTTATAAATACACTCTTTAAGAAAAATTGTATAATCACAAAGATTAAAATTATCATATTGATGGCTCTTATCTCAATTACTTTATTTATAAACAAATTAATCTTAGAGAGAAAGTATAGTGCTAGTATTTTCTTATTTGTTACTCTAAAGCATCATACTTCTTAGCTAATCACTTGTAAAATCAGCTCATTAAGGACAACTAATGATAAAGACTGTGTGAAGTCCTCTTCATGAGGAGATAGTTGGTGACTATTGAGACTAAGGAGCAAACCAGAGTTTACATGATATTGGACTTAATTTTCTCTATCCCTTCTCTATTAAATATTTGCTACAATTTATTTTCTTTATACTTGTTTTGTTGTTTTGTATTTTCTTTATGTTTATTGATAAAACCATTTAAATTCTACAATTGCCATCACAACTAGTGTTTTAAGTAATCATTTGCTTAACTCACCTAGAGTCAAGGATAATGACTTTAATTGGATTAATATTTGCAATGTGACATGCTATTAATAGACTCCCATTGTTAATCGGATCTAATTACTCATTTCAAAAATATAGAATGGGAGTAATTATTAGAGCTAGAAAATAATTAAAAAGGAACCTATTTTTGTTGAAACTAGAAATGAAGATGAATGTCGTGGCTATTTAACCTAATTACATAAGCACCGATCTCTTGATGGAATAAATTGGGTTTGAATCCCTCATTTCCTAAGTAGTAATGTAGTTAGCCAAAAAAGGTAAAAATGAATAACATAAAGAAGAAGTAGAGATTCCGCAATCAAATGAGGATGCTATAAATATCTTGCATTGTGATTTTTATGGAATTGATGTTGACAAAATTTTAACAAGTATTAGCACAAATGCATATATGATATAATTTAGAAACAACCTATCTAGGAAAAAATAGATTTTAGAAAATTACTAAAGTTAACATGCCATGTGATAAATTGGAGAGTTTTCAAAATATACATTAATAAATCTATATATAATTTACTAATATTGAGATTGATTCTCAAATTTTGAGTGCATTTCCAAAAGAGTAGGAGGTAAAAAGAATGGAAATAGAAGAAGCGCATAAACTTTAAACGATAAAGCTAGAGAATCTCCTTGATTCCCTCTAAACGCATGAAATGATTAAAGACTAGGAAAGAAGGTTAAACAAGAAATTCATTCCTTTCAAAGATACAAGTGAAAGCTCAAGTAATACAAGTAGTAAAGAGGAGAATTTTTCTTTAAGTCTCAAGAATTTCTTCAAGTTCTACTTGAAATGTAATAAAGAACATAAAAGAAGGAAATAGTGGTTACTTTGAGCAATGATGAAAGTAAAAAGGAGGGCATATCTTGTTCCATATCCTTGGATGACAATGATGAGGAAATTAGGATAGTCCTCCTCCCCTTTAGTTTCTCAAAATGAACTTAAGAGCATATATAAGGAATTATTTAATGAATCTTTTAAATATTGCACAAGAAATAAAGCTTCAAAAAACATGTTAGAATAAGTTAGAGATGAACCGGATGCTTTTCAAAATTAAGTGCGATGTTTTGAAAGATAAAAATGAGAAATTAAAAGAAAAAAATAAGTTTTTTATAACCAAATTAATGAAAAAGAAGTAAAGTATAGAACAAATAGTGAAAACAGTAATGATCTTGTATTAAGTTATAAGCTCTTTAATTTGAAAATATCACTTTGAATCTAATTTGATGGATGCAATTTCAAGATTTTTAAGTTGTACAAATTTAGAAATGCTTGTGGCAAAATAAAGAGAAAACAATAGTAAAAATGGCATAAGGTTTAACCATAATTACAATAAAAGGATAAAGAAGTCATTTTATTAAACATACCTCTAATAAAACTTGTAATTGTTGTGATAGATTTGAATATAGTAGACATAATTGCACATCAAGAAGAAAATATCATAAGTCCAACAAAATGAAATCCATTGGATTCCAAGAAAAGCATACTTAGTGTTAAAAATCGAGGAGCTAACTGAAAATGAATCAGTTAGGGAAGTTTGTTGAATGAGTGATTGTTTTATCTTTGACTAAATTTTTCAAAATATATTGACATCATATTAGTGAATGGTTTTATAAAAGAAAAAAGAAAATTTCTTGATTGCTACCTAATTTTATTGATTCTTATAGTTAAGATATATTACTCAATCTCTTGAATTTGAATCTATAATTTAATGATTGTTATGATCCATCATGAAATACTTTTATTAAGTGTTAATTGGAATTGTTGAATTCTTGTTTGTATTATGATTATGTGAAAACCATGATTGTGCTTATGAATATATCCACATGAGCTGAGGGACCCTTCAAAATCCTTTAGAAGATCAATGACAACGCTTACAGGTTAGAGATGTCAAAGGATTATGAGGTTTTCGACACCTTCAATATTGCTAACCTCAGTCCCTATCACCCTAACGGAGAACTAATCGAAGACCATCAAGTTTTAATCCCAAATCAAAATCAACCCGAAAGGAATGCTGGGAATCAAGCTATTAGCCCTTTGACCCGCAACCAAGCCCAAGGATTGAAAGGTTTGACGAGATGAATTCTTCTACTCCAACCGACTCCTGCCGAAGCCTAGTACTTCCTCACTGAGTCACTCCTTAAGCCGTGCCAAATGATTGCCAATCTCTCGTAGATAGAATGCTGAGAAACGAATGGCTAAGACAACATCCAATCCTCTTTCATGCTTAACCACTTACTTTCTCAGTGTCACTCTTATTACCATGCTGAGAGAGAGAAAGAGGGGGAGAGAGAGACCGAACTACATGAGCCATCCCTACTGAGGTAAGCCAGCTGGCCGTACTACTTTGTCCGCATCTTTTAATGACCTCACCAATACAGTATCCCCACACTAATTATTGTTTCCATGAATATTCATTTCTACCATTTTGTATTATTGTACATTACTACTTTAGGATAACACCTATTTTGTCTTTTTCCTTTTTAGGCAAGTTACCTTAAATTCTTGGGTATAAATACTCTTTGTATTTGTAAACTGTAGACAGATTACCATTAATACACTTAAGTATTTTTCCTTCCTGGTGTAAATGCTTTGTTGTTTTACGCTTGGCATCAATCTTATCCTTTCCCTTAAGTAAGGTTAGGTGACAAGTAACCTCACCAGACCAATTCGTGTATCATATCAAATTATGTTGTGAGTCTTCGAAAGTTCCATTGGTACGTTATATCCTCTGGAGCTGTTTGGGGGTTTTGGTTAGCTTTCATTTGTCACTGTTCTTTTACGCATTTTCCTCATTAGTCATTTCAAACTTTCTGCAACCTTGGACTCATCTAACAACCGGCCTTATCAGTTCTTGGTCATGATTCACACTAAGTTGTAAAACTTGCTTAGTCACCTGCAAGGCTCCTTTATCACTAAGCCAACGCAACTTGTAAAGTTTAGGGTAAGATGTGGTTAGTAGTTTCAACTGTTAGACCATAAATATAGACACTACATTAGTGCAGCTACCATTGTCAACAATAAGAGCATACAGCATTGATGAACTATCGACCATTGGTCCTCTTACTCGTGCACGGCTCTGAGGCCTCTAATTCCTCACCTAAAAAATTCTCTCTCGACAACCTACTAATGATGAGAAACTCTATGCAAAAGAAGGATGGTTGAATTCCTTGAGAGCTTTGGAAGGTTATGCCCTGCTCTGTTTCCTCCTTATTGTACCAAGTGAACTAACCTCCAGTTACCAAGAGAATTATGTCGAGTGACAAGATATTCTCCTTTAATCGAGTACTTCTCTCTTAGCATCCTTCCAACTCTCACGACGTCCTTTTCACGTCTCGGCCTCTTTACTGTCGCTATATCTTGACTCCTCCACCTACTGTGCTTAGAGAATCCCTGTACATAACCAATGCTGCACTGCTACCTATCTTCTTCATCTGACATTGTACAATTTTTTCCTTTTTGGTCTTTTGTCCCTTTTACCCTTTTTTCGTATGTATTAGAAATCCCCTTTTTGTATATGTCTTTTTATAATTTGTTTATTTGTAATGTTACACTAGAAACTTACTATAAATAGTCCATTCTCCTTGTAAGCTAAAACCACCTTATTTCTGAAATAGAAATTGAATATTCTGCTCTTGCGAGACATCCCTCTCCAAGTCTTTTTCATACACTCTTATCTAATCTTGCCGAGTAATTTAAGATTAGTGATGGGTAGACCCGACATTAACTTATGCATCATATCAAGTGAAGTGACCAAGTCATGTTAAGCTCCTAAGCACATTATATAATCCTAATATCAAAGCTTGAGACTGTGAACAAGGGTTGTGTAGTTATAATCCCTACTAGTTACTATTCGTAATACTCTGTTTTTGTTCAGAAGATCAAAGCAAGTTTACAGTTCACGGTTCATTGGATGTGTATGTAAGGATTTCTTATGTGAAGAGTATTTTCTAATGCATCATTTTAAGAATGCTGAATCCTAGTGTTCAGGAAGAGATTAATGATGCTGAGAGTAATGCTCATAAACGTGGTCGAGTTACCCAATAAACACCATATACTACTGATGAGCAGATACAAGACCTTGCCGCTATTGTGACCAATTTAGCTATTTCAGTACAGAGAGTCTTAGAAACTAGGCCGTAAGAGAGAGTTGTTAAATAGGGCCGAGAAATGAGAGATAGATGGATAAGACAGATGAATGAACTGTATGCATTAGAGCCCATTCTTGTGGACTAAGCACCACCACAACGTGCGATAGAACGGCGAGAAGAAGGTTGGAGTTGGACAAAGTGGAAGAGTATGAAGAATAGGAACAATATGTTAGGATTAATGAGCATGAGTTTAAAGTGCCTAGAGGTGCCAAGCACCTCAGGGTACAAATTCCGAACTTCAATGATCCTAGTAGCGCTGACAATTATTTAGATTAGGAGGAGAAGATCGAAAAGATATTTGACTTCTATGATTATAAGGATGATGTTCATATTCGAGTGGCTGCATTGGAATTTTTTGAATATGCAACAATGTAGTGGAAAAAGTTATAGAATGTCCGCTTGAGAGCCCAATAAGAAATTCGGACATGAAATGAAATGAAGAAGGTCCTGAGAGGTAGGTTTGTTCCCAAACACTACGAGTAAGATACTTTCAAACATCTCCAAGACTTAAGACAAGGTAGCAAATCAGTGGACAACTATGTCCAAGAGTTTTAATTACTCATGATCCAATGTAATATCGATGAACTTGAGACGTGAACCATCGCAAGGTTCATTTCTAGGATAAAGATCAAGATTGGTAACATAGTGGAGTTGCAAAGTCTTACGACTCTAGATGAAGCCATCAGGGTAACATAGAGAGTCAAAAGGCAAAGGAGGAACCAGGTTAACCGAATGCCAAATAACTGACCTATTTTGCCAAACAAGAATGACATGCTAAGCTGACTCGAGAATGATTGAGCATCGAACAATTCCTAGGTAGAATGTCAAGGGAAAATGCTGAGCCAACCTAAAGAAGGCCGAGGTAAGAGCAAGGCCAAGGAACTTAAGATCGAAAGAGACCAAGGTTAAAGCTCAGGAACAAAAACCCAAGAAATCAAGTGTTTTAAATGCCTCAATTATAGATACATAGCTAGTCAATGTTCGAACCACCGAGTCGTAACCATAAAGGGGACAAGCCCCAGTTTGAAGTACAGATTGCAAACAAAGGAGAAGAAGAGATAGGAGCTGAATAGATGATGGAAGAATTTTAGGAAGACCTTGATGTCAAGACACCTCCTGAGGGCAATGCCAAGTACTGTTTTGTCATTCGATAATGTCTCAGTGTTTTTGTAGTTGATGAGAATGAGTAAAGGGATAACCTCTTCCATATGAATTGCCGAGTAAATGGCAAGCTATGTGCCTTGATTATTGATAGAGGGAGCTATACCAATGTCATAGTACAAGGGATAGTCAAGGCCAAGAAATTGCTAACCCTTCCACACCTTAAGCCATACAAGAATCACTGGTTGAAGGACAAAGGATGCGTACATGTTGCCAAGCAAGTTAAAGTACTAATTACCATTAGTAATAGGTATAGGGATGAGAGGTTATATGATGTCCTCCCTAGGTATACTTCTTACATATTACTTAGCCGACCTTAGCTATTTGACTTAAAGGTATTACACGATAGATATAAAAGCAACTACATGTTCTAGAAAGACAAGAAGAAAATTATATTGACACCCATAAGTCTTAAGGAAGTGCAAGAAGCCTAAGAGAAGGTTGCTAGATCACTACAGCAGAAGTCCTTAGTGATTTCCCGAGCTTAGTTTACCCGAGAAATTGAGACCGATGACCATGCACTCTTTTTAGTCAGAAGACTCTTATAGGTAAGAGAAGCCAAGAGTTTACTTGTCGAGGTGCAGCAACTACTTCAAGACTATGGCGACTTATTTCCTGCTGAGATACCAAAAAACTTACCTCTCTTAAGAGGCATTGAGCATTATATCAACCTCCAGCCTAGAGCTACCTTACCAAACCGACTCGCTTACAAACTCAACCCTGAGCAAGCAGCCAAGCTGAAGAAACAAGTGGATGAGTTAGTAAACTATGGATACATCTAAGAAAGTATAAGCCCATGTGTCATACCAACCATGCTAGTACTAAAGAAAGATGTATCATGGAGAATGTACATCGATAACCACACCCTCAATAAAATTACTGTTAAGTATTGATATCCGATCCCATAATTAAATGATATGCTCAATGAGTTACATAGTGCCTGCATCTTTTCAAAGATTGATCTAAAGAGTAGCTACCACTAAATATGAATGAAGCTTAAAGATAAATAGAAGACTACCTTCAAGATAAGAGATGGTCTGTTCAAATGGATGGTAATGCCATTTAGCTTAACTAATGTGATGAGTACATTTATGTGGCTAATGAATCATATGCTTAGGACATTAATTAACAAGTATGTTATGGTCTACTTTGATGACATTTTGGTCTATAGCGCTAACCTTATCACTCATGTCGCGCATTTAAGATTAGTGATCAACATCCTCCCTGTCGAGAGATTATTCGGTAACCTAAAGAAATGTATGTTTTGTCAAAACAAGATTATATTCCTCGGATATGTTGTCTTAGGGAAAGAAGTTCAAGTTAATGATGAGAAAGTCAGAGCTATTCTTGAATGGCCTACGCTGAGTAGTGCTACTGAAGTTAAGAGCTTCCATGATCTAGCTTTGTTCTATTAGAGATTCATTCGGAACTTCAGTTCCATAACTACACCATTAACTGAATTGACTAGGAAGAACACTGAGTTTAGGTGGTTAGAGAAAGCTCAAAAGAGTTTTGAAAACGTAAAGTCTAAATTGACATCTACTCCAATACTTACCCTGTCAAATTTCAAAAAAGTTTTTTAGATTGAATGTGATGCATCTAGTGTCGATATTGGTGTTGTCCTTATGTAGGAGCACCAACCAATTGCTTACTTCAGCGAAAAACTTTGAGATACTACCCTAAATTACTCCGCCTAAGACAAGGAGTTCTACGCCTTTGTCCGAACACTACAAAATTGGCAGCATTATCTGTTGCTGAGAGAATTCATCATTTACTCGGATCATGAATCTCTTAAGATCTTTGTGAAGAGAAAAAAATTTTTCGACGTCACACCAAATGGCTTGAATTTCTAAAGACCTTCTGCTACGTCATCCAGTATAAGAAAGCGTACACCAATACAGTAGCCGACAGTCTTTCTCGCTGTCATACCTTTATTACAACTATGCAAGCCAAGGTACTTGGATTTGGCACTCTGCTCGATCAGTATTTTAGGCCCTTAATAGCCAAGTGCAATGTTGGTGGCATTGTAGATGGGTTCTACTTAAGTTAAGGGTTCCTAATGAAGGGCAAGCAAATATGTATGCTAAGTGGTTTGGCTAAAGAACCGCTCATCCTGAAGCTCATGCTAGAGGCTTGGCTAGCTATTTTAGAGAAAAGAGGACGGCGAAAACACTGAAAGAACATTTCTACTGGCTTGGTATAATCAAGGATGTGCGATGAGTTCTTGAGAGGTACGAGGTGTATAAACATACAAAAGGAAGGAGAGAGTCATACGAAAAGTATACACCCCTGCCTACATCAATGACAATGCCTATGAGCTAAAGCTACCCAATGAATATGGCATATCTGCTACTTTTAATGTGGCTAATTTGATACCCTATAAACCTGATGAAGAAGAAGGCAAAGATTTGAGAGCAAATCTTCATAACCTGGGGAACTAATGAGCTGCTGACCACTAATCCTCTTACTCGCGCACAACTCTGAGGCCTTTAATCCCTCACCTGAAGAATTCTCTCTCGACAACCTGCTGATGATGAGAAACTCTATGCAAAAGAAAGATGGCTAAATTCCTTGAGAGCTTTAGAAGCTTACACCTAGCTCATATAAGCTAAAACCACCTTACTTCTGAAATAGATATTGAATATTCTACTCTTGCAAAACATCCCTCTCTAAGTCCTTTTCATGTACTCTTATATAAACTTACCAAGTAGTCTAGAATTAGTGGCAGGTGGACCTTAACATTAAGTGTCAAGTTATGTTATGTTAATTGGTATGTTATATCCTCTGAGCAGCTTCACGTCAACTACTCTAGTCAGTTCTTAGACCAATTCATCCTATTTTCTTCGATATTTCAAAGGACTCATTATTTTGAATCCACTACAATAAGTCCTAGTGATAACTGAGCTCTTAGACACATCAAATGTCCCATTAACCTTGCAATCAATGTGAAATAAGTTCTCTTATTACTTGTCCTCCGATACTGGATATGCACTCATCACTTGTCTTAATACCATGGTTGCAGGCATAAAGTTACCCTCTTTATTATAGATAACCTCCTCATCCTAAAACTGGCCAGCTTGTTCACATTCCTTTGACTCTTCAACTTCCCATCATTGCTATTGACCTCAAAGGTAGGGATTTCTCCCTTCACTACCATTATCCTTCTATTTAGGCACTAAGCCACCATGTGTTCGAATCCTTGACACTTAAAACATTTGATATTGCTTATCTTTCTTGCTAAGCTTTGTCCTTTCTTAAATCTCTTGGAGGGTTCTTTTTCTTAGCTCGGGTGATTGAAATACGTTGAATTTCAATAACTTTACTTGGTTTTAATCTCACAAGTCAACTTGGGGTAGCTTGATTAAATAGGGGCTTAAAATCTACCCATTCGACATTACTATATCCTTTAAGGAGCTCGAGTTGCTTCATCTAAGGACCAAATATCTCTAATTCCTAAGATATCTTTTCTCTCATACTTTAACCCACTGATAAACTTAGAGATAATCCAGTCTTTTGGCTCTCTAACTTCATAGCAAATCATCAACACTTGATCCTCCTTATGTCAACTCTTGTAATCTTTTGAATGAATCCTACAAATAATAGCTTAGGACAAATGTCCTTCTAATCTCTCTTTTCATCTCATGCCACTCTCTAAGCTCTCTCTCTACTTCTCTTAGTCACATAAACCACAAATTCTTTCACTACGAGACAGCATATCTTGTGAATTCTAAGGCAGCAAGTCGTACTTTAGCATTCTCAAGAATTTCATGACACTCACATTTTTTCTTCATCCTATCAACCTAGTCTACATAGTCATGCATCTCTAGGGTCAAATACAAGAAGGAGTACCACAACTAAATGAACCAAAAGAAAACAAAAGGGGTTTAACAAAATTCAAGCAACTACCAACTGGATATGACACACCAATCGATCTTACTCAACCTACAATTTACCAGATATGACTCACTGGTCCAAACTATAAGATCACTCGCCACTACTCCTTACTAAAGGGAATGGATAAAAGTTAAGAGTAAAGGAAAATACTAGGGTTGTTCACAATGGAAACTTATATTACCTCCGATAATGTGATAAATGATGTCTGTGTACAACAAATGGGAGTTTTATACTAACCCCACTAAGGTCACAATACATAAGGAAAAAAAAAAGGGTAATTTACAAATAGAATAAATGAAATATATTTAAAAAGGGTAAAAGAGACAAAGAATATTATGTACAAAAAAAAGTAAAGAATCCTTCTGAAATGTTATGCTAGAAGATATGTATCGCATGGTGGCTGGTGTTTTGAAATATAGTACAATTCGAACAATGAAGAAAGAGGGTCCTTAGTCAAAGTTGACTTGGTCTAGATCAAGTCGGAGCTTAATCAATCAAGGATGTCTAGATCCCCTTCTAATCAGATATTTCATAGTTCTGCTTAAATTGGGGTCAGATACCGGTCTGTTCAAGAGCTCGACTCAAACAGAAGTTTGGAGGTCTACTTGGATGCTATCTAAGTATTGGAAAGAGTTCGACAATTGGCAGGGCTACTTGGCAAGTCAAAATGTAGGTGCAATAGGTCGGCATGTCAGCTTGGCAGCTTCAAAAACCATGTCAGCATACATGAAAACTCGGTACTTAAGTCAACACTAGAGTAAAACATGGAGGTTATAGTAGAAATTGTTATCCTGCATAAGGCTTTGAGCTAATATTCTCCGTATGAAGCCTTAGAGCCTTCTAGCATGGCTATGTGTAATCGGTTCAAGGAGTTGATTCCTATCATCTGCTTGGAGTTTGGAAAGATTTGACCTCAAATCTAAAGTGGTCACCGATTCTTATTCTTCCTAGGCTCCTACGAGGTCTTCTTCTTCTGGTTGGTGAGGAATCAGGTCGGACACATTAAAGGTGGGGGAAACAACATAATTCTCGAGCAATTCAATCTGGTAAGCATTATGGTTGATCTTCTTCAGGACCTTGAATGGGCCATCAGCTCTTAGAGATAGTTTACTCTGTCTTAGGTGCGAAAATCACTCCCATCTAAGGTGAATCCATACTAAGTCTCCTAGCTTGAAAGAAATAGCTCCACGGCTTCAGCTACTAATCTCTTGTTGTCTCTAGTTAAACTTGGCCTGTTACAAACTAATATTACTTTTGCAATTTTTAGGCTCTTGACTCTCTTCAATAACTGTAGGTCTATCGATAAGATTTAAGGGAATGGTAGGGTTGAGGCCATAAACGACCTCAAATGGAGTCTTCCTAGTAGTGTTATTGATAGTCAAATAACTGTAGGTCTATCGATAAGATTTAAGGGAATGGTAGGGTTGAGGCCATAAACGACCTCAAATGGAGTCTTCTTAGTAGTGTTATTGATAGTCAATTATATGCAAACTCTACAACTAGTAAACATAAATCCTAATCCTTTAAGTTTTTTCCCATGACATCTCTGAGTAAATTTCCTAGCATTTTGTTAACCACTTCAATCTAGCCATCAGTCTAAGTGTGGCTATTAGAGCTAAATAGAAGTTTAGTCCTTAGTCTTCTCCAAAGAGTCTCCCAAAAATAGCTCAAGAATTTCGTGCATTAATCTAAAACAACAATCTTTGATACTCCATGTAGTTGGATAACTTCTTACAAAAATAATCAACAATATATAAAGCATTGTTAGTTCGATGGTATGGAATGAAGTGTGCCATTTTACTGAAGCAGTCCACTACAACAAAGATTGAATCTTTTCCGCTAAATGTCCAAGGCAACCCTAGGACAAAGTCCATGCTGAAAACAATCTAAGGTAAGGTTGGTGTTGGTAGGGGGATAGACTCTCCATAAGGCTCTCTCTTCCCCTTAGCTCTTTTGCATACTTCATAATTACCAATTAACTTATGGATATCCTTGGCCAAACCAAGCCAATAAAAATTCCCCTTCAACAGATTGGTTGTTTTAATCTCTCCAAAATGATCGAATATTCCAGTACACTGAGCTTCCCTCACCAACAGTTCATGTATAGAACAGTTAAGTATGCATAGCCTTCTTTCCTTAAACAAATAGCCATTTCAAATATAATAACTTCCAACATCAACTTCGTCTTTATACTGGTCTATAATAGGACCAAAACAAGATTCATGAGCATACTATTCGATGATAAGTGAAATCCTAGTAATTTCATCTACAAGGTAGTCAACAAGATTTATCAACATGACAAAGCATTGGTGACCACATTTGTACTACCCTTCTTATGCTGGATCACATATGAAAACCTTTCCATGAACTCTAGCCAATCAGCTTGCCTCTTTAAAAGTTTGTTTTAACTCCTAAGATGTTTCAATGACTCATGGTTAGTGTAGACTATAAACTTTCATGGTAATAAATAATGTTTCCAGATAGTAAAAGCTCATAAAAGTGAATACAACTCTTTCTTATACACAAAATAGTGCAATACAATACCATTGAGCTTCTCACTATAGTAGGCAACCGGTCATTGTTCTTGCATCAAGATGGCACCAATTCTAATGCTTGATGCATCGCATTCTAGTTCAAAGGGCTTGTCAAAATCTAGTAATAACAAGATAAGGGTAAAGGTAAGCTTCTCCTTGATCTCCTTGAAGTTTTACTCAGCTTAGTTATTCCATTTGAACCCATTACTCTTCTTAGTCAACTTGATCAGGAGGCTACAACAGTACTAAAGTTCTTAATAAATCACCTATAGAAAGAAGAAAAACTATGAAAACTTCCTACTTTAGCAGCATTCTTCGACATCAACCACTCCAAGACAACTTGAACCTTCTCCTAATACCACATACCTAAGAAAAACCAACTCAGCCTGATAAAATGTACATTTCTTTAGGTTCTTAAATAACATTTCGACTCATAAAGTATTAAAAACAATTTAAAGATGTTGAATATGGCTATTTTGGTCGGAACTATACACTAATACATCATCAAAGTACACGACCATACATCATCCAACTAGAGGGCACATTGCATGATTCATTGGCCTTATAAATGTACTAGGTGCATTTGTAAGTCCGAACAGCATAACCAGCCATTCATAGAGGCCATGCCTTGTCTTGAAAGCAGTCTTCCATTCGTCACCTGGTCTTATGTAAATTTGATGTAGCCACTTTGCAGATCAATCTTTGAGAATATATTGGCACCATGAAGCTCATTATACATGCCATCAGGCTTCGGTATCAAATATCTGTACTTGACAACAATTCTGTTGATTGCTCAGTTGTCAATGCACATACATCACAAACAATCATTCTTTGGGTCGAGCAGAGCCGGTACAACACAAGGACTCATGCTCTCCCTCACATAACCTCTCTCTATAAGCTCATCCATATGTCTTTTCAGCTCAGCAACCTGCTTAGGGTTCATTCGATTGGCAAGTCGATTTGGTAAAGTTACGCCTGGTTGCAAATCAGTACAATGTTTTATGCCTTAGACTAAGGGTAGTACTTTGGGCAACTCTTTAGGGAATAGGTCAAAAAACTCATCAATTAATCTTCGGATCTCATCAGGCACTTCTTCAAGATCCATTAACTCTAACAACCTTCGGATCAACAAAAACATGGGCTCATCAACCTTCTTAGCAACTTAAAGCTCTTGTCGGCTCAACACTAATGCTTTCTTTGTACTAGCTCGAGTGAGCTGATTAAAGGTCTCATTCACTTAGGTCGGTGTCATAGGTTGTAGCACAATCTTCTTTCCACCCTTAATAAAGGCATAGGTGTTCTTGTATTCATCATGAATAACACATTGGTTAAACAACCAAGATCTTCCTAGCAATAGATGTGAAGCTCCCATGGAGACGATATCACATACTACTTCTTTCCTATATACGTTCCCAACATTAAATGGTACAATTACTTATTCTGTGACATGCAAAGCACCCTTATCATAGAGCCAATGCAACTTGTACGGTCAAGGGTACTTAAAGATTGGCAGTCCTAACCTTTGCACAAGGAACTGTGCAACAATGCTAATATAACTTCCTCCGTCTACTATGATGGTACATAGTTGTCCGTTGATGGTACACTTTGTATGGAATAGATTCTCTCTCTAGTCTTCTTTAGAGTTCAATAAGGAACTTAGTACTCGTCTTAACACTAAGGTCATTGCTTCTCCTTGGTCAACGTAGACATAAGTTTCCTTTACCTCCTCAACTTTAACATTCTTCTCGTCCTCGAGTTTACTCTCATTGATGCTATCCACTACATCTCTTCAGAGTACCATGGCACATCAATTAGGACACTCAACAGCCATATGTTTGAAACCCAAGCATTTGAAGCACTTCACCTTATTAGTCTTCCATCCTGGAGTTTGTCCCTTCTCATATATCCTCCAAGTTAGCCTAACCTTAGTTTGGCTCGACTGGCCTACTCAACCCTAGTATCCTGCTTAACCATCATCAGGTTAATCAATTCTCTCCTCGGTTCGGGAAGTTCTCCTCGGCTCAGCATGAACAGGTCGGCACGAAATAGGGGCTTGAGAAAATGTCAACCTAGGTCAGCTCAAAGCATTTCTCTTTTGCTTTTCAATCCTCTATACCACCTTAATTACCTCTTTCAAAGTATAAAACCTCTGTACTTCTACAATATTATGGATCTCATATTTAAGTCCATAAATGAACTTTAACATTTTGTAAGCCTTGGCTCATCCACGTCAGCTAGAATTCTTGTTCATAGTCATCAAAAAATCGGCCTCTTTGGTGAAGTTCTTGCAACTTGGCGAATGTGTCATGCAAATAGGTCTCAAGTACAAATCTACCCCTTAGCAATCTCTTCCTAAGATCTCATTCCTCATCTTCTATCTCTTGCTCTAGCTACATTTAGATTCTTCTACCATATAGTAGTATATCCAAAGAACTCAAGTGCATCAAGTTGCACTTTAATAGCATTTATATACCCATAACAATCAAACACTTCCTCTACCTTCTCCTCCCACTCCAAATATTCATCTATCTCTCCACTTCCACTAAAGGGTAAGATTTGGACCTTAACATTGTCAAGTCCTTGAGGAGCTCAGTGTCTTCACTCTTGTACTTAATAATATTCAACCTCTTATTCTTCCTCTCCATACTATTTAGCATCTATCTCTTCATCATCTTTTTAATCTCCTCTAACTCTAGCCTTCGTCAAGCAACTCAACCTACAACTTCTCCAGCTTGAAGTAGTCGAATTAAGCGATTGGCTTGACCATCTTGACCATAGCATCTCTTTGGAATATTTTCAAGTAGGTTATGGTGTGACACACCCTGATGTTGTCTGTTAATTTGCATCACGGTAACTAGACTCTTAACAAGATTAATGAGTATGTCGAGTTTATCATCAACTACTATTATGACCGCAACTAAGTTGAGCACCACTACTTTGGTTACCAATAACATCTTAAACACTCAAATCTGACATAGTATAATACTCCTTGAACAAATTAACAATACAATACACAACAAAACTAATACCTTCATACTCAAAACCTTTATCTACATACTCTAACAATTTCAACACCCAATAATCCCTCGAACACAATAGAAATGAACTTACTCTATTTTCGCAATGAAAAACAAAGTAACTATAGAAATTGCACTTACCAACTCAATCAAAACTTTAGAACTTACTTCAACAAACGCATTAAAGCAACTATGAAAGGAACACAACTACTATGGAAGGAACATAACGACCACTAACAGCAAACACAAACCAAAACTTCACTACAACTTTACATACTCCCTCTTAAAACTGTGTTCTATTATTAGCAAAGATTATGCATCTCTAAGTCAGACACATAGAAAACAAAACAAAACAAAAGGAGTTTAGCAAAATTCGAGTATCTACCAACTAGATATAACACATCAATCGATTCTACTTGGCCTACAATCTATCAGATATGACTCACCGATTTGAATTATAAGGTCAGTCACCATTACTCCTTGCTAAAGGGAATAGATAAGAGTTAAGGGTAAATGAGAACACTAAGGTTGCTCACAAAGGAAACTTGTATTAATTTTGATAATGTAATGGATGATGTCTACATACAACAAATGGGGAATTTATGCTAACCCCACTAGGGTTATAACACAAAGGGAAAAGAGAAAAAGGATAATTTACAAATATAATACATAAAATATACTAGGGGGTAAAAGAGATAAAGAATATTATGTATAGAAAAAGTAAGGAATCCTTCTAGAATGTTATGCTGAAAGACACATGTCATATGGTGGCTGACATTCTAAAATATAGTACAATTCAAAGAATGAAGAAAAGAGGGCCCGCAGTCAAGGCTGACATAATTTGGATTAAGTCAAAACTCAATCAAGGATATCCAAATCCCTTCAAGTCAAGTATCTCGCAATTCTTCTTGGACTAGGGTTGGGTACTAGTCAGCTCAGGAGCTCAGCTTAGACAAAAGTTTAAGGTTGATTTACTCAGACATTGTTTAGGTTTTGGAAAGAGTTCAGCAATTGGTATGCCTGCTTGGTAGGTTAGAATATACTATCATTAGGTCAACATGTCAGCTCGGCAGTTTCAAGAACCATGTTAACACATGTAAGAGTTTAATACTCAAGTCAGTAGTAAAGTGAAACATGGAGGTCAAAGTAAGAATTTTAGCTCGATTACGCGTAATCGGTCTAAGGAGTTGATTCCTATCATTTCCCTGAAGGTCGAAAAGATTTGACTTCAAATCTAAAGTGGTCTCTAGTTCTAGTTCTTCCTAGGCTCCTATGGGGTTTTCTTCTTCTAGTTGGTACGGAATCAAGTCGAACACATTGAAGGTGTGAGAAACACTATAGTTCTTAGGCAGTTCAATCTAGTAAGCATTGCAATTGATCTTCCTTAGGACCTTAAATGGGCTATGAGCTCTTAGAGATAGTTTGCTCTATCTCGGGTGTAGAAATTGCTCCTGGCTAAAGTGAATCCATATTAAGTTTCTTAACTTAAAAGAAATAACTCTACAACCTCAACTGCCAATCTCTTGTTGTCTTTAGTTGAACTTAGCAATCTTCCTTATCATAAACTAATGTAGCTTTTGCAATTCTTAGGCTCAGTCAACTCTAAATTGACTCTCTTCAACAGCTGCAAAAGTAACTCATTTGCTTGGCCTTCATTAGGATCATCTCTAGTTCATTGCCTTTCTTCATGTATAGCAGTTACTAGGCTAGTCACCAAGTTGGTGAACCTGTCCAATCCTTCATTTAGAGATTGGGGTATATAACTTACTTATTAGCCACGACCATTATAAGCACCACTCTCTTGGTTCTCTAGAGTTCCTTGAACACTAGAGTTCGACATCATCAAATACTTTGATATGTTTTTTTCTTCACTTTAGAACAAATGAATATGACTCAAATCCTGATCAAAATCCTTCTCCAAACAACTTCCTTGTATCTTGTACTCTAATAACTACTAAAGTAACTCCAACAATACTCAATACGACTATAAACCAAGGAGACCCTCACACTTTGTTTTGCAAATACAAAAATAGAGGAAAACAAAGTAACCTTTACTCTTACACTTACTTCACAAAATTTAGAGCACTACATTGGTACCCACTATATACAGCCACAAAAGCTTAATCCTTAGTGTAGTCTACTTTACACAATGCCATTACAACACTAACATGCAAGAACATAACATATTAGAAACTTACAAGAATGTAACCAAGTTCTAATATCAAGATGATATGAGCAACAATCATAGATGAACACACAGCCGAAGGTATGACATGAACCAATGGGCTCGACTCACAAGACAGTTCGAGTAACAAGTGGTAATTGAAGATTAAGTTAGGGTTATCATGTACTGAAGAAAGATATGACACACCAATGCCTCATACGAGCTCAAGCTACACTTAATATGATGTATAAGTGCAATAAGAGGCTACTTGCCATTAGTATATGCTCAAACAATTACATAAGTAAGAGTAAAGGGAGTAAGTAGGAAAATACTTAGCTCAAACGAAATGTATGGAATGTTTACTATTCTAATCCTTACAACTAATACAAGTGGATATATTTATATGGCCCAATTAGGGTAAGTCCTAGGATCCTTCTGATTATAAAATTAGATACCTACTTGAAATAGAAAATGATCACAAAAAAAGAATAAATTGATAATAACAGAAAATGGAATATCCGTTGCTAGGACAACATAGTTGTTAGAGAGAGGATACGTATTAGCCTCTTAATTCTATAGTCCAAATGGATAATAGGTATAGGGTAGAGTTGACTAGATCAATCTTAGGTTGGTAGCTAGGTAGGTCAAAAGCTTAAGGAGTACTTCTTCAGGAAGTTGGAACTTGGGAGTTCAAGTTTAGCAAGTCAGCTCAGCACTAAGTTAGTTTAAACTCAGAAGTTTGTTAGCTCAAATTCATGCTAGTTCAATGTTTGGCTTTTATGGGGGTTAGCAACTTCAGTGGGATCGTCCTCTACTCATGAAATAATGAACGGATTAAGGAAGCTCAAGAGATATATCTAGTTAGCTTGGTTAGGTCCTTCTGAGCAGCTTGGCGAACTAAGGCACTAAGCCATCGAGCTCAGGATCTTTAACCAATCCTCGATTCCCATTAGTTAACACCACTACCTTCGCAAAACTATAAAATACAACTTTAAAACAATACCCAAGCTATTATTTCACCAATCCAAGAAGTCTTCAACTCTATCTTAGACGCTACTCTACCTGAATCTCAAGCTTAAGCCCTTAATAGCATCATATCAAGGTTTAAGAGGTACGAAACTTACTAGATTAAGAAGAGATGCAGTAGACCAGACGTTATTAAAGGGGATTCTTAAAGTTTAAGTAGGCAAAAAGGATCTTACCTAATATTTATAGAAAGATCGAAGCTAATTTGAATAAGCTTTATGTCACAATCCAATAGTTGGAGGGTAAGTAGGGTGTTTAACTTAGGCATATTATATGACAAGTGACATTAGTAGACAATTTGTTTACATTATGGAGTGTTCTCTAAAAATGGGTTTGGCTTCCTATGAGTAAATTAGCCAGGAGGTAATGCCGCTCTCTTAGTGATTGCCATAGCAAGCCAAAACCGGTTCTAAAGTTTAGCCTCTAGAAACATATGGAGGCCAGTGACAATGTCAAAGAACACTCACTGAGAGGGATAGGTTTGGAACAATCTTAAGATAAATAAGAACAAAAGGTTAGCCCATTATCTAGCATACTACCAAATATGTAATGATGAAGGATCATCAGGCATCACACAGACACTCTATAAGAGTTGAACCTCCCATCCCATGACACATTGCATACTTTAAAAACTTTACATTATTATGTTATATGTCTAAGGAGCCATAATCAAGTAAAGCTTCTCCATTTGCTAAGCTTTCTAGTTACTTTATCATGTGAGTAGCTTATACCTGAAGGAAAGTTTCTTAATTCCTCAATCCAAATATTTCTAATCAAGGTTAGCCTAGATAACATGGAGTTTCAATTTTAAGCTAACAACCTTAATGATTATGATGAAACTAAACTTTGATGATATCATAAGATGGTTTAAAAATGAAATTGAAATTGTGATAAATTTTTATAATGAAATTAGCGATGTTAGATCTTCATAGGCATAATTATATGCGAATCAAAGAAAAGAGATGAATTTTACTCTTATGATCAAGATTTACAAGGTTATTTCTATAACTTAACAATCTAATAAGTTAATATTTTGTGGAAATTATGATAATATGTTTCATGGCAGTTATCTACCCATTAGAATTTTTAGAGCTAATGATAAAAAATTATATATGTTGATAATTTATCTAACCTAAAGTCGATTAACTTTGTCATAATTAAATATTACTCAAGCTAGCAAGCATGCATATATATAATTCATCTGGATCAAATTTCAAAAAAAAAGTTATAGATATTACAAAACAAAATGATAAAATGGTAACTATAAGTTATCCCTAAAGCCTACATTAGGACTATTAAAGAATGAGTCCTTATTTGTGAATACATGATGTTAGGTGATACTAAGTCTTGATATTTGGAAATACTGTACTAGTTGAGATAAGAGATTTTATATTCTAAGTAGAATGCTCTAGTACTTAGCCCTACAAATAAATTTTGATTAAACTAGCTGTAAGCTTATGCATACTTATGTATTTATGTATGAACATGTTGTGATTATGTTTATCAATATATGTAATGTAAATACTTGGAAGTCTTGTACACAGTACCCTAGAGGGCTTTAATTAAGTAAACCCTTATACTCGAGTTATATTAAGGGAAATTTATATATTTTAGGACAAATGTTTAGGACAAGTTCAAATAAAGGATGAAACCTTTTAGAGTTTCAAATAAAAGATGAACATTATGTAAGGTAGTTCAAATACAGGATGAAATTACGGTTTCGATATAATGCTGCCATAATTTGATGACATAGAATGTTAAATGCACAAAACATTCATTCTCTCATGTATAGTTTTCATCATCTATTTAAATGAAATATCATTCTCTATTTCACCACTTTACATAACATCATCCTCTATTTTCACCACTTCATAACATTCATCCAATACTTGAACCATCAAAAGTTTCATCTTCTATATGAAATTATACCAAAATGTTCATTATTCCTTGGTATATAACTTTCCCATTGTGTTATGTATGTATGGATAATATGCTTGGTTGCTCAATTGATGTCATGTTTGACTTAGTTGAATCTGAATAAGGTTTGTGCTATATTTCATTATGACATATACCCGGTTACTATTAGTTATTTGCTTACATTCCTAATATGCTATGAAAAAGATTTATTGGCTAAGTTTTTGAAAACTTCTTCAGGTTTTATGCATATAAAGTTGCATTGCCAAATGATTTAAGGTGTCCTAATCCCAACACATTCATTTGCTAGGTAGTTGTTATTAGGAATTAAAGGGTTGTACACCTCCCGTTCCCCTACACAAATTAGTTGATGGGTAATTCTTGACCCATTAACTTCGAATGCTAAGTACAAACCATGTACATCAATTAGCATAGTATGTATTTTCTACATAAATGCTTAAAGAAACGTTTGATCTCAAAGTAGTTAGGTGAAATAATGAAGCTAACACTCTTATACAACTTTCCTATTCACTTTCCTATAGTTATTGTCTACATATAACCTTGTTGTGTTAAATATTGGTGTAAATACATTCTTAGCACTTCATAATCCAAACTTCTTCAAAATCTTTCTAACGTACTTTTCTTAATGTATCAAAATTCCTTCATCAGCTTGTTTTACTAACAACTCAAGAAGAAACTTAGTTCATCTTCATGCTCTTTTTATTTTGTATTTTCTTCATTTACTTAACCCGACAATGAGCTAAGACTATAAGTGTTCTATTCTCACGTTTTAATGAAGAATAGGGAGATAGCGCTAAGGAAAAGAAGTTTTGAGAGCACAACAATAGAAGACTAGTGTTTTGTTAACAAAAACCATGTTTTTGTGAGAGTGAAATAAATGAGTAGTATCTTTGGTGCACTACTACAACTCTAATGTACTGCTTTGATTTTTTATAAAAGGAGTTGAGACTTTCTTTATTCTTAATAATAATATTGTTTAACTATGCTTAAATAAGTTAGCATGTGAATACACTTGTAATGATAATATATGACATCTTATAAAAGTTCTCAAAATGCGATCTTAGCACTTTAGAAAAACTCTTGTACTTAAAGTACTAACTATTTTAGTGGTTGGATCCTTAAGTTTAGTTCCCTATATATTCTTTTGATAATTATTGCAAGTCCCATTAATTAAGTATTTATATTATTTTTTTTAATTTATTTGAAAATAAGAAAAAAAACCAACTATAAGAAAAATAATAATTATTATAAAATTTATTATAAAAGAATAGAGCTTTACTTAGATTTTTTAAAAATATAATTAACATGATTCATAATAAAAAATCTTTTTAAATTAAAAATTTGATGAATATACATATACATACATAAGTATAATCATTGTGTTTCTAAGTAATTGTTAAAGTTAAGAAGAGGTATTCAATAATACATCAAATGTAAAAGTAGTGAGTCTAATGTATAATATCCTATATGAGTAAATTCCCATGTAAATTATGTGAATGGATTAGTAAATTTCCATAAAGCCATGGTAAAGATTGCAAATTTACTTAGCTAGCAACTTTTAGGCTAGGTGGTTAAAAAGAAACATTAGTCATATGTTTGCTAATTTATTAACTGCTCTTAACTAAAGCATTATAAATAGTATTGAAGCTACCCTCTTATAGGTATGGACAGTTTTATGACAAATTAAGGCGAAAACCAATAGACTTATTTCAACCCAATTAAAAGAAGGGCTTCGAAAAGAATAAGGAATGTCACCAAGTTACGTATCCTAACAAGCTTATAGGATGGACTTATAGGTAGAGATAGCAAGAATGAATTAAATCACACTCAAAAAAAGAAGGAGAAATTAAGCCCAATTGTAAATTCCCACAATGATAAGGTCACCTGTTGAGTTTTAGAGAGATTATGACACCTCGTATTAATAGAATTCTACATAGAGTATGGGAGAGAATTAGTTATAGTTTACATGATGTTTGCATTATTATTCGTATCAACATTTTATTGTTATTTATATATCATATATTGCACGTGACGTATAATATTTAATGATTTTTATTTTTCATGTCAAATAATAAAAACGAAATTGTGGTAAGGACCCTATCCTCCACAAAGGACCAATCCTTAATTTAGGACTTCACTTTAAATGGGTGGATTCCTTATTTCTTCTTATTCCATTAGAGTAGGAAAAGGTGAAATTATGAGCTTGATTGTTGCTAGTAATGGTAATTGGTATAAAATGAAAAGAGATAGCTCTTGAAGTGTTTAAAAAGAATTTAACCAAGTCATTTGGATATATAAAATAGGTCGGGAAAAGAGATACCAATAATATTTAGTGACTTTGCTAAATTTAAGGGATAAGCACATTTGGATTTCAATGGAAACACTCCAAATTGAAGGTCATGTGCTACTATGAGACTTATGAATAAGTTCCATGCATGAAACACTAGTCAAAGTAATCAAGTCAAAATAGTACTAAATTTTCTTTATAAAGTTGAATATTGTTAGTGCTCAATCACATGTATGTCATGTGATGCCACATTTTACTTAACCTTAAAGAAGTTCTAAATCGATGAGATATGGAAGGATTTTATTAGAGATAGGTATAAGAAGAGGAACATGCAATCTCAACAGCTAATTAGCAAAGCATATGCTATTGTAAAAATATATGAATAAATTTTGGCATAAAACATTAGTCATAGTTAGTTAAGTCAAAATAGTCCTATATTCTTTTATGTTTTTTATATCAAGTTAAATATCATTAGTGATCAATTACGTGCATACTATGTGATGCCACACTTTGTTAACCTTAAAAAGTTCTTGAATCGATAAAATATGGAGAAATGTGATTAAAGAGAAGTGGAGATGGGAAATGGATGATCACAACTAGCGAGCGTTTGTGATA
Source organism: Lumnitzera racemosa (assembly GCA_024138005.1). Taxonomy (NCBI): domain Eukaryota; kingdom Viridiplantae; phylum Streptophyta; class Magnoliopsida; order Myrtales; family Combretaceae; genus Lumnitzera; species Lumnitzera racemosa. Next base: position 29,551,194 of record JAMXBC010000010.1, read on the forward strand.
GGTGAAACAATTTATAGCGTTGACTTCATTGTTCTTGAGTAAGAAGTTAGGCACTCGTGGCTTGGAAGCGGTTGATCCTCAAGATTAAGAGCTTCGGCAATATAGTTGTATTTGTTTGATCTCTATGGATTTTGTCAAATTAAAGAGAATGAGATACCTAATTATAGATTTTGTAGGTTGTCTTGTCACCAATAACTCAAATGAAATGGTTGGCAAACAATGAACAAAGATGTATCCTCCATTGATATAGATTATTCTCCTTAGGCTTTTTATGGTCTAACCATGAACAACTCTGATCCGCATACAAACAACTCTGACAATCTTTTTGCCCACCAAATCAAATTTCCCCATAATATATCCCTTGTAAATGGACCTAATTTTACGGGCCCTATACAACCAGTATATTGATGGCTTTACCCAAATTTTTTTTTTTAACCTTACCCGAAAAAAAAAAAAAAATTATCTCCCAAACCAAATTAATCCTTTGGCCAAAAAAAAACAAAACAAATTAATCCTGTACGATTTTTATTGATTTATTTATTTTCCACCATTAGATAGAGTCTTTACACGTGGTCGAAATGCTCTGAAACCTAGATGGCCACTATGCAACCTAGATGGCATCAGGACTTTTAGGTCGTTAAGTGTTAATGGAAGGGTTCGGGTTTTAGACAAGGAACTAGATGCCATTGATAAAAAGCTTGGATTAGAAATAAAGTTATGAAAAGGGAAAAGAAGAAAATGAATGCAAAATAAAGGAACAAGGGTTGGAAATCAGTACTCCTGGAAGCATCCGATCACGGCATAGTGGAGTTTCGTGGCATATTCACTGAATAAACACTGAGAGGATAAGGACGGATAAATGACATATTCAATTATATGGAATTAAATGACATCATTTGTTGCAGCATGGAGAGGGGCAATGTTTTAAGCCTTTCAACCGCGAGATAATTATTATTCGTCATCATATCTCTATAAAGTTGACCAAGTTTCCCTCCAATGGATAATAGCAACCACTAACCAACCATAAGTTATGAGTTGGCATTGGCTAGTGTTGATGAAGTTATTTGTCTGAAGAAACCAATTTTCTCGAGTTTTCGCACGATCCAAGTTGACTAATGCAACAGCAGTTCTTATGAATACTACAATAAAATAAAAAAAATCGCCTTCGAGGATAGTTGATAAAATTTTCAACTATGATGATGACACAGCCAGCTGGTGTTTTAAACGGTTTGTCCACTATGTGGACGGCTCTAAGGTAACAAGAACGAGCCATCATTGAGAGTAAGGAGGACAACAGGAAGAAGCCAGCAACAAATCTTCCTACCGTTCTGGTGTGCACTTCCGCTGATGCAATTCGATGACATTCCATCGTCCTAGTAAACATAAGAAAGCAAGACCTTTGTGTTAAATCAAGGACGAGAACAAATGTAACAATGCAACAAACCATAGTTCACCCCTTTCCCTCTGTTCCCTGCAACATCAACCTGGGAGTGCTTCAGTTGTGCATACCGGCATATTCCAAACCACCAATAGCAGCTCAATGTCCATCTGAGCGATTCATTAGCTGATAAACAAATTTCGTAAAAGTAAAAACAACCAATACATAGTAACTGCATATCTCATGACAAGGACCATGCACACAGAAATAACACCCATCTTGCATCATGTAGGTAATTAGGACAAGGATGAATTTCTCATAAGCTAATTTTGGCTGGCATTCATGAATGATGAGCCTGAAATGGAAGCAAACACCAGTGTCATTGTCTTATGTTCACAAACTACTATATCTTGTTTTCTAAATCACATCAACAGTCACAAATAGCAAAGTACAAATGATGCAAGAGATATATGCCCAGCCTTGAATTTTGTAATTGCCTGAAACAGCCTTGCACACGATCATCTCTTACGACATCACGCTATGCAAATAGCATTCAGCACAAGCACAGCAGCCATTACAAGAGTAATTCATCAGTGACAATGCAAACAGGCACTAGACAAGAGCAGGATATTGCTTTGCTTGTAGCCTCACTCTTCTCTTGTACTCTGCTGGATCCTGCACAGGAAAATGAAAACATATAAGATTGAGCATTTAATGCAATAACGAAACAATAAAATTAACCCCAATTGAAAGGGGGGAGAAAGAAATGTCATATGAGATGGAGAAATGTCATATGAGATGGAGGCAGTGTTTCATATGAGATTAACCTGTATGAAAAGGTGGTATCCATCAGTCTGTGCCGGATCGGCAGGGTTGGGCTGGTCCAGCAGATCCTGGATTCCAACCAAAATTTGCTTCACCGTGATAGCTGGTCTCCATCCCTTAAGATAAATAACCACAACATCAGATAACTCTAGGTTTTGTTAACCCATGTGAAAACAAAAACATTATCTACAACCAACCCCAACAAAGAGTTATGCTACTCACATAGTCTTCATTTAGGATCGACAGGCAAACAGTACCAGAAGGGTAAACATTTGGGTGGAAGAAACCTTGCGGAAACTTGCACTTAGGGGGCTTGCTAGGGTAATCCTCACTAAAGTGAAGTGTAAGTGGATAGTAGCCACCCTCCCAGTCAGTCTGCACAAAAAATGGCATAATATGATCTCAAAATGCATTATAGTAATTTCAAAATACTAACTCTGCCAAAACAAGGCAATATTTAGTCAATCACATGAGCAAAATATGTGAGGATCCAATTCTCCTCCAAATTAAATTTCTTGTCTAATAGTTAAAAATGATACCAGAAAAAAATTATATATTTGAACATAAGCATGCCCTTTGATAATAATTATGATATTAAAAATAAATACACAAATAAATAGAATAATAAAATAAATGACAAAAATAAGAAAGAATTATTGAAAAAAAAAAAATCACTGAAACACTTGAGTAATGGAGCAAAGAAAAAGTAAAAGATATATGATTAGTAGGGATCCACTTCTGAAAACAGTCTTGGACTACTAAATTTGGTTCGTGGTTTCATTTATCACTAATATATTGAATTTATATTTTAAACTTCTTGTAACTTAATTCACTAGTATAGTTGTTTATCAATTAAATTAAATTTTCAGCAACATGATCCATGGACAATAATATATCTGCAAATTTTATGCTTTAAATGTACATAATACATACTTTCAGATTGTGTGCATAACTTGTTTCAAACAAAAGCATGACATAAACCTCAATATTAGCAAGACACAGATTATTTTTATCTTTTATCAACAAGGACTAAAAAAAAGTCAGATTCAAGTTCATAATACAACCAGCAAGGAACAAATGAGGTTCAAATTGATGGAAACATGTCTCGAACCCAAGGTTCAAATTTCTTAGAACATGTTTAGTGGTTCAGTTATATGTTCCATGCTCAGCATCGACACCTCCTAAAATTCTCACTATAGACTGAATAGTTAACATCCCAATAACCTTGATAGACCTAGCTGGTCACCAATTTGAGAGAGAAGATTTTATGTTTCTGTACTATGCTTGATCAGATGTATCATGGACCACAAATGTTGCAAATCAAGAAAAAGCAGAGTAAAGCACAATTGACAAATAATGGGAACCATTAGTGCATCATTATATGTGCATACACATAAAGTTAAAATATAGGGTGTGTTTGTTTCATGGAAAACATCTTTTCAGACTTCTAAAATTTGTTATAATCAAAGTCCTCCTGTAGACAAGTGTTATTGTTGTAATTTCAAGAAATTACGACTAACTAGTAGCTTTTAAAGGTAAATGATGATGAAAAGTAACAACAATGATAGGCACTAGCAGTTGTGGTAGCAACCAAAAATAATACTAATAAAAAATAAAAAAAAAATCCTCCTTTTAGAAATGGAAATAATTTTCCCCATTTTCCATTACTATTATCCATGATGGCTATCACCACCACTGGTCACCAACTACGAGCTTCAACTCTCACCATCACTTGCTGCTAAAGCCTATGAACTGCAACTTTTCACCATATTTGGGATGTAGAACAAAATTAAAAGGGAAAGAAAGCAAGAGGAGAAAAGAAAGGTGAAGTGAATACATTGACTTCGACTGCTTGGATGAGAGAGGAACAGAAAGTAAAATGGATACAATAAGAGTTGTCCCATACTTACTAAAAGATCCTTTTACTATTTACTTTAGAAGTTTGTTAAGGCTTGAAAGTGTAATTACACATTTTTTCCTCCCTAATCCCCTCCAAGTTGGAATGAATGGGAAATGTGAGCCCAAGGGATTTGTTTCCCCTTGAAGTCCCTCACCTCTTACTTTTCTTCTCTGTCCAAATAAAGGAAAGTATCTTGAAAATCTCAATTTCCTTTCCTTATAGTCCCTATTCCCATTCCAAACATAGGCTCTAAGATTACTACAACAATATTTAAAATCTTAGGATAACACTTATATTAAGTTTAAAAAAAAAATAAAGTCCACAATTTTCAACAAACCAAACATGCCCTTAGTGCTGCGTCGTTGATTTTACCATTAGGATAAAGCAAAAATAGTATGACCAAAACAAATAAATATCCTGCGATCACTGAAGAATCAAATCTCACTATGACGTGACATGATCTAAAGCTGAATATATTGACTAATCCAAGTGAACCCATTGAATCAAACTAATGGCTTACCTTTCAGGTCCAAAAACCTCCTTAATACATGCAGGTCATAATGGAAAAGACCGTTCAGATGAAATCAAAATATGAATCTCAACTTATCTCATGAAAACTCTTTTTTTCCCCTTGATTCCTTCCTTCTTCACTAATACGCTAACAGGTCAGGGTTTATACAGAAAAACACTATTTAGTGGCTCCTCTTCCTTCACCACCCCTTAAATGAAGTCAACAAATAGCACAATGAACCTCAATCGGATAAGAGTGATGCATTGTCCTACATTCACCCTCTAGACAAATTACAAGTTCGCCAGCAGATATTAGCAATGCTGGGGGCCTCAAACACAGAAGACCATCATACATAATTCAATACACAGAAACATCACCAACAATACAAAGGGAACAGAACCACGGGAAAACTTCTACTGATAGCACTAAAAACTCCTCTTTTTTTTCCCCCCTTAAGATAAATACCTAAAGTTTCAATTCAATTAAATGTGAGGAGTGACAAGCTTGGATACTGGTGTTTTCCTATTGTCGGTATTCATCGAATCAATAGTACCAATATAAAGTTTTCTCCTTTATCAAAAAAAAACTCTCCTCCAGTAACAAAACAAACAAGCTTTCATATGAACACATCCACCGTCATTGTTGAAAATCCTCCATATTAACTTTCAAAAGGTAGAAGTCTCGACTTGATGAAGAAATTCTATTGCTCCATTCATAGGGGGACGCATATCTCGTTCTCGTAGTTGGGGTATCACTTGGGTCTCGTACAAGAAAATGGTTTTGTATGATGTGATCTTATAGAGACAATTTTTGATGTATTAAAATTCATAAAGACCTGAATTACGATTTTTGAATTTTTGAATAGAAATACGACAACAATACAAAACCAAGAGCAGTTCTGAGACTTATCTGTAGACGTCGTATGAGTGATTAGTTGAGATTAAGCACTCAAAAATATATTGATTCGAAAAGTTGTTAAAATTCAGGAAAAAAATCGAAACTTTATGCTTCTAATGCAGAATTAAACATGAAACATGAACGAATTGAGAAGGGAATGATACTAACCCCAGCTTTACCAGGAATAATGCACTGCCAAACCATCAAATTGACAGACCCATCCACAGCTGTCTCCGGCTTTGCCACAAAACCCTAATTTTTTCCCATATCGGAGCCATAGCAACCAAAAAAAAAAAAAAAAAGCAAACGAAAGGTAAGCAATTAAGTGTTTTTCGATGTTGAAAACGTTACAGACAAAACCAGAAAACACAAGAACAGAGAGAGGGACAGAGAGAGAGAGGAGAGCATGGTTGTGTACATGGGGGTGATTCTTCCGCCAGGCCTTTCGCTCTTCGGTAAGACGACCTCGTGCAATGCCTCCTGACATGTTGATTTGCCTCTCTCTCTCTCTGCCCAACTGAGTACAGTGTTTGATGTGTAGAAATGTCAAAGTAGCAACTTGGGAGAGGGAACAAAATAACCTTAATTAGAAACAGAAGCTCCGTAAGTGGGGAATATGATTCTTGTTAGACTTTGGCCTAATAAATAGGTTCCCCAATTTTAAGAAGATGCATTTAACATTTTAGTCTTTAATTTTATTTTTGGAAGGAAAACTATTTAGCACTTTTTGGATTTGCTTTTCTTCTTAAGCTATTAATATTCAACTAGTAAAATAGTCATTCGTAGATTTCATTTCTCTTACATAAAGAATTGAAATTTTTTTATAAAAGAAAGGAAAATAAATACTTAATATTGTTTTATACATGTTTTTATATTCTATCCACCGACCCTAATCCACCAGTCAAACGGTACATTAGAGTAAAGAATATATTGATACTTTTATATTAAAGCAACATTTATTATTTTTTATTCTATTTTTAAAAAATAATCTTTTTCTTTTATTTTTATAAATAAATTATCATCCATTCCATATAAATGGGAAAAAATTACATTAAAAAAGATTGATATTTAGAATGAATTTAAATAAGTTTTCAACTAGTTAAAATAAAGGCTCAATGTTTAGCAAAATACCTCACACGAGATTTTATCAACCTTCAATTGTAATGTGCCATTAAATTGTGCTAAGCAATAATGGGTCGTTAAAATGACCTTTTTATTACAAATAAAATAAGAAAAAAATAAAAAAGTAAACAAAATTATTAAATAATTTTAAAAAGTTAAAAAATAGAGAAAATAGAAAAATAATATATAGTTATAAAAGATAAAAAAATCTAAAAACAAAAAAAGTCGAAAAATTAAAAAAAAACTAAAAATTTTAAAATATATATGAAAATTACATAAGAAAAAAAATATATTAACTTCAAACATTTATGGTAGTTAGAAAACCCACTTTAAAACAATAGGTCTTAACTCACTTTTGAAAGCGAATTATTCAATCCATCATTGAAATTTAAAAAAAAAAAAAGAGAGAAAAAGGTGAAAGTGAATGGTTTTTCAACCAAGTTGTACATTGTATTTGAAACTCCATCAAGATTTACCCTTTTCCTTTTTTAAAAAAGTAAAAAAAAAAAAACTAATGGATAATAATCCAACATAAGTATTAGGTCACGTCTTACTACTCTATAATAGGATTTCTAACTACATTAAGATTAAAAGTTGCTAATAGCCACCAGTTGAGGGTTGCACAATAATAGTCACCAACCATTCTTTAGCTCGGAAGTGATTAAAAGTTTTTTTTTTTATTTCGAGACATTTTAGTTTTTATTTTTTTTAATTTTCAATTTTTATTTTCTTGACATTTTATTTCTTAATATTTCCTTTTTATGTTTTAGATTTTTTTATAATTTTATTTACATTTTACTATTTTCCCATTTTATTCATAATAAAAGGCACATCACTATCTTGTTAGTGCTTCTTCAATGCTAGCTATTATATGATGTGCCACATCTATACAATTTAACGATGTTATATTATAAAAGCGGGTCATTAGAATCTTTTATTTAAATTAATTTCCAAAACGTTAACTTTTCATTATAACTAATTGAAATTTTAATCCCTTCTTTGGACTTATCATATAAATTAATTTCTTTTATGTAATCTTTACCGTGGAAATAATAGAGCAAGATTGTCATAGTGGGCCGGCCAATTTAATGTACTACAATTATCAAGTGAAACACTAATTTCTAAAAAATAAACATTTAATCACCCGATATATTAGGTTTTCTTAGAAAATTTTTACTATCCTTAAAACTCATACAACATGTCTATAAAAAATAGAATAGATAATGAAAAATTTATGCCTTAAGAATAATTACTATCAAGAATAAGGTAGGAATTTCTCTTATATTGTTTATTTAGTATAAATTTTTATTTTAAGAAATAGAACAACTTATTCTAGTATTTACTTTGTCTTATTAATTATATACCCTATGTTTTAGCAAGTGGGTTCTAAACAATTAATTTAAGGTATTCACAAAGGTAAACTAATTGAGCAAGGAATTTATGTGTAGGTTGGGAATATTAGTCAACAGGACACCGCGGATTTAGATCTAAAAAATATAATAAATTAATAAAAATATGGTTAAAATAGTGAATTTTACTATATTATTCTATAATTATCAAAATAGCACAAAATAAGCTCTAATAGTTAGTGGACTTTTCGAGATAAATTATATAAACAATAAAATTATTAAATGACATAAAACAATATATAGAAAATATATAAGTACATAGAGTAAATTCTTATATAAAAGTACATACTCATAACTACTCAAAATATGCTAATATATATAATATGATAAAATAAATAAGAAATGTAATTAAAAAACATATAAAAATAGCTTGAGGAAATAGGAAAAATAGTGGGAAAAGGTATGGCACTTTAGGGACAGCTGTTAAGGACTAAAATTGGGATTATGCCACGTTGAACCTAAGTAAATTAGAGTAGATTTAAAGCGTAAGGAGAGAGAAAAATCTTATAACTTCCCAAAGCTACTCTGCAAAATTTGGACAACCTCTCTACAATTTTCTCCATGCAAATAGGGACTTAGAAAAAGTATGGAAGGGCTACGAGGAAAATTAGGAAAAATTTACTAAAAAATCAATGCAAGTCTCGGTGGTGAGGAGTTCGAAGGTTGAAGTAGTTACTGGGGGCTGACCACCTATACGGCCTAAAGGAGCACCAACCGCCTTGGGCTACAACAAAAGGGGGGGTGATCGTTGGTGGTCAGAACATTGTTTTCCGGTGAGGTCCCAAAAATTACTTCAATATTCACTAAATTATTAAAAATAGAAATTTTGCTTAGAAAATTCCAAAAAAAAATTATTCCTAAATACTTTTACATATATAATATATGAAAAAACATATTTTATTGAAATTTAGTAACTATATACTACATCATTAAGAAATCAAATTACTAAACTCAAATAGATTTCAAACTTATTTTAAAACATCCTAATGATATAGCTTCAAGTTCCAATTTTTTTTTTTTTAAGCAATCCATTATTGATACAACGATACTATATAATGTTTTTCATCAAAACTATTTTTCATATTTTTCTTAATTTTTAATCTCATAAATTGTATCTAAAATGGTATTTTTAGTAAAGTTAATAAATTTTTCCTCAAGGACCTCATCTTGGATTTCTGAATTAAATTGATTGATGAAGTTCTTTTAACTAGAATTGAGAAGAAGAGTAAGCAAATTAATTAGTGTAAGGAATTCAACCAAAGTTAGAGGATAACTCAAAAGATTTATTATATAAAAATCCTACTAAATGCACACTCAGAATTTAAGTTAGAGGAAAATTTGTATGAAAATTGTAATAAGAGAAATGTTAAAGACTAAATCAAAGGGTATGCTCTTATAAACTTTGAACTTAGTTAGACATAAAAGATAGATCAAATGATATACAGTTAAGAGAGCTACACTGAAGTAAACTCAAAAGCTAACTCAAAAGGTAAAACTGGTACAAAATATGATCTCAGTACAACTCAAAAGATAACTCAAAGGATTTATTACTCAAGAACTCTACCATGATTTTGACTCAAAACCTAACTTAAAGGATGACATGGATAAAATTGCTTATAACCAACTATGAAAACCTAACATTTAAGTAAAAAAGAAAAAAAAAAAAAACCTTGTCAAACTAATGTCAAAACAACTTAATTCATATAAAAATGAATCAATTACTATTAATTTACAACTTGCGATGGACTAAAGCTAATTACTTGTATATATATATATATAGGTATAATTGAAGATTATAAGTTCAACAACCTAGAGTTGTAAACTATTGAACTTCATAGAAGTTGGGATCGATACTTCGTAGCATGTTAAGGTATTATATCAATGTACTTAAAGGCTTGAAAGTGTAATTATTTGTGGTTATAACTAGCTGTTTATGCACATGCTATGTGTATGATTGAAATATTGAATTGTGGATTAGGAGTTAAACTTTGTGTTATATTGTCTTGGATGAATTTGTACTAATTGGCTAGCCTTAAGAATTGAATGATCACCTTTAATTGAAACTAACAAAAATCTAACCTTTATCCAAACTTGATATGCATTACAATCAACAAGGGGAAATGATTAGGGATGACAAACCAAATATCGATCACTTCAATAAGGATAGCTAAAATAATTATTTCCTTACCCTTAACTGAACTAAGTATGATAGGAGAGGAGGTTACAGTAAGGTTTGGAGATAGTAGTTCGAAGATAATCTTGAAAGGAGGATATTCTCCATTATATAAGTTTATGTTTGATCTATATGAATCATGCTGAAACTCCTTAATCTTAATTAGAGTGAATATAATTTCTCTAACCTCATGATGGACTAATTAACATTGTGCGATGTTCCATTTGGTTGATTACATTACATTTCATCAATGATTGATAAAATTTTTTTATGCTTATTTTATATTCCTCTATCTCTACCCCACTTATTGAGCTAGTTATACTCATATCTTTATAAACTCTTTTATAGGTACCAATTAAAGATTAAAGATGCAGTGATATACTCACCCTTAGATTAGTGCACAATGGGTTAAGGAGTGAGGAGAAATATGGTGATTGTTGGAACTTTATAACTCTTTTTATCTTTTATCCTTTTGCAAAAACTAATTGGATCACACTAAGTGGTACAGTAGTTTTTCGACTTTGATCTATATATAAGCATTAAGAACCCGTGACTTTTGTGATCTTTCTTCAAAAAACCATGCCTTTTGATGTAAATATATTTATGTATAGATATTATTTTAGTATTACGAAGTATGCCACAAGTTTTTTTGAAAAAGAGATTTGAAAAGATGTATTATAGATTTTATTTATAATAGGCATCCAATAGGATACTTTAAGTTAGTTAAGTCAAATACGTCTTGTATAAACCATATCTATAATAACGATTATAAAGTTAATTTCTATCTTAACATAATTTATACAACGTTATTATTATAAAATAACTTTACCTGTTTAACACGTTACATTAGTTGCAATATTAAGTTAAGAATATAATTAAAATTTTCAATTATCCCTATTTCGTCATAACTCATCAATATGTAAGAAGGGGTTAGGCTTAAAAAAATGAAAACAAAACATTGAGCCATTTGTTTCCTTTTTCTTAATATATATCTCCATCTATTGTAAATAAAAAGATGAAAAATAAAGGATTTTTATATTTAGTTTAGCCCATGTTATTTTCTCTTTTAGATAGTATTTAGTTGTTAAAATTGAATAAGATAAACAGAACTAGACGTAAGAAGTATAGTACAACCCTATTTTACTACGTTTAGTATATATAGTACTGGATATAGATTCTCATAATAGAAAAATTATTAAAATGAAAGAAATTAATTATTCATAGTATCAATTATGATAAAGTTGAATATTATGACTCGAGAATTTGGTGTGAGGACATTTGAAATTATAAAAATATATTTATTTTGTATTATATGGAGTATATATTTGTACTATCAAATATATAATATAAATCTTTTACTTTTTATCTAGTACTTTATCACCTCTTTCATCCAATACAATAGTTTTTTTTAGCTCTATATAATAATATTATAGCAACCAAATGACACCGGAGGGAATAAATTATAGCTCAATCTATTATGGTTTTACTTTAAATCTTACTAGGAGAACTTATAAATTGAATTGGCTACAAAAAGAATTAAAAAAAAAAGATAATTCTTTTGTGTTTAATTAGATCAAATAATATTTAGCATTTGCTTCAGTCTTCTTTCAACTCGTTCTCGGATAGGTAAAAAAGAAATTCGATGTCGTGATACTTTCCTTAAACATTAAGTTCATATTATAATTTACATATATATATATATATATGTTAATGGTAATGATATTATTATGGATCTTTTATCGGGATAATTCAGGCTTCAATTCCTCATTTCCTCAATTATTTGAAAAAAAAAAAAAAAAAACATTTTCATGCCTACCATTTATCATTTTGCATAAACATCACTCGTACACATACGAAGCTACTAATGGATCGATGGCTTTAATACAAATATATATTTCTGGCATTCAATTACTAATATTGTTACAAAAAGAGGAGCTTCTTCGAATCAAATGACAAAAGTCAATGATTTTATTTGTACAAATGTTTGTTTCAGATTATAATATCATGCTGGTGTTTTCTTGAGTTTTCAGTTGGGACCTTAACATGTAGACAAGAAACACCCATTAACATTTTTTTCTTATTACAATTTACTTTAAAAAAGGTATGTAATTTCCTAGTTTATCTTTATCTGTTTGCTCTTGTTTAGTATTTTGGTTTTGTCGCGTGGACATTTCGTAAAAGAGTGATCTTCATCCTCGATTATTACGGGAACTATTTTAATTTTTTGTAGCGAATAGGTCTTTGCTTTTTTTCTTTTTTAATTTAAGTGGACTTGAAGGTAAAATAGACTGCTCTTCCTAACTTGTTTCCCTTCATCAAGAAAGAAACTTAGCATAGCAGTTTATCCATAGTAGATGCACCGACATAGATATTTACTCCTATTTTTGGACTCCTCCGTTCAACCATCCTAAACAATCTCTCACGCGTCTCACCTATCTAATTTAAGTTAGAAATATTATTGTATTTGGCATCTAAATTTTAAAATTTTATTTAATTAGCAAAACTTTTGAAATACCGATTTCAGTATTGAATTGAGTTTTACGCTATTAAAATTAACACCCCATCCAACTTGTTAACCAGCTTAGGTGTAATTTCGAACCAATTAAAACACAAAATGTATTATTCCTCGTAAAAATAAAAGCACAACACTAACTTGACTTGTTACATTAAATTTTAAGTACAGAAATTTAAAAAAATTAAAAGTTTTACAACTCATGTTACCATGTTTTGTGTCATGGCCACGTCTAAATAATGTCACATCCATTTCATAATGGATTTAGATCTAAAATGCTTTAATAGATAATACAACTTGTTTATTAATCACATATAAAAATATATACATATAATTTAATTAGCTTATTTAGCATGTCTAATGTTCATTGTTCATGTTTGACTCATTTATCTATTGAAAAGTTTTAAATGAATTTATAAACTAATTATAGATACAAAAGAAAAAAAAACGATGATAAAATTAACTTTTACAAATACAAATAACATAAAGTCTTACCACCTGATATAAAACTACAAACTAAACAAAAGTTTTATTTAAATAAAGTCTAATGAAATGTAATAAATCAAAACTCATAAGCTACATAACATCATTGGATTAAGTTGAATTACTACCTACAAGAAAGCTATTGGTAATGGTGACTTCCAAATTCAATGCATTCTTTGTTGGTTCTTCAAGGGAGGTAGTTAAAAAATTCTACATATAAAAAATAATTGTATTGTTAAAAATAAATGGTATTGAAAAGTTTATCAAAATAGTTTAATTTATTAATTTTTTTCTCTATAGAATCAATCCCTTGTATATAAAAGAGATTCTACATTGTCGTTGTAATGAGTTATGATTTTGAAGTATTAAATTTAAAATTTGAAGCTACCATGGATATGGTATGCTTTAGATATTACATACCACTCTTATAACTTAATGATTTCATAATTGATTAGATCTCTATTAACTCAATATATCCAATCCAATCATCATATGCTGCTCTTTTTCCAAATATAGCTTATTAAGATTTGGTAGCACCCTTAGGGATTTATTTCCTTCTAAATATTGAAATACCTAACCAAGAGTGAAAAAAAAAAAATCTAGGAAAACCAGAAATTTAGTCATTTGTCACGTTTACTATTTAAATCTTTAACATTTTAAGATTTCCATTTCAGTCCTTCTCGTTCGCAAAAATTTGCAAACAAGTCCTTTTAATGACTACATTAAATTTTCAATTAGACATTGATAAGTGTCATGATTTGACTAGTTGACATAATTAATTTAATTAAAAATGTAATTGTTAAGTAAATTATTAAAAATTATCGAAAATTCAAAAAAAAAATAAATTGAAAAAAATACACAAATAATTTAAAAGATCTAAAAATCAATAAAAGTTATATAATTATATATGTTATATAAGTAAATAACTTAAAAAAATATAAAAATTAGGAAAAAAATAAAAATTGAAAAAGAAAAAGAAATTTGACCACTCCTTACCATTAGGTAATCAAATGTCAATCGTGCAGGATAATGAGTTGTTTGACCCTTAGGGTAGGCACCCTAGGCTACTGGAGTTAAAAATAATGAAATAAATTGTTTTTTTTTTTCTTTCTTTCATTTTTATTTTGTATTTTGATTTAGGTAGCTGTGAAGGTTAAAAATACCTACTTAATAAAGTGGCTTTCCATGGTCAAAATTTGCCCATCCAAGCGTAGGGGGTAGCAAGTGATAATCTCTAAGGAGAGCATAGCTCTCACCATAAGGTGGTTATTAGCCACCCATTATATTGATGTGGACAAACTAGACGTCAAGCAAATTCTATGAAGACAATCCATATATGTCTAATTTTAGTTCTTTTTCTCCTAAAAAATTTCATTAAATCAGCTATTAAATTGCTTTTAGAAATATACATAACATTTTCATTTATATATTCAAGCAAAGTTTTGCTTCTACCGTACTCCACAGATGAGGCAATTCAATCAACAAATAATTCACAAAGTTTTTCAAAATTAACCCTCATGGTATTACAATAAATAACAACCCCGAGTATTACATTTAGAACACCTATTCATATGCCTCCTTAAGTTTCCCATTTTATACAGACTATCACATTTTATCACGATCTTACATTACGTGCATTCAGCTTTTGTAGTATAAATAATCCATCCAATTGCTCCTTATAGGCATAAGAAAGAAGTCCAATCACACGGACTTCTCATGGACCATCCTCTTTTATCTGCACCTAGCATTTGTATTTGATCGAAGCTTTGTGAATATTTTAAAAATGAATCCATTTGCACGTCAAACAAATGTCGTAAGTGAATTTAAACTATTGCGATTCAAGACGCATCACCCTAGTGATAAATCCTGTTCTTCTACTTCTACGACTTCTCTATATTCTCAATACGTTATCCCCTGCCTCATTTAGATTCCCATTGCTTCAAATCCTTCACGAAAAATTGCAGCCAAATTCAATGGAACAGTGATCATCACTACAAATTGATGAACATATAATAATAATAACAACAACAATAATAAAAAAGATTATTCTCGATGGAAGGAAAACAAAATAAAAGGAAAAAATAGTACTACAAAAGCTCCTAAATGAGACAAGAAATCAAAACCTTTCCCAAAATCCAGTCATTCAGGATACGTATGTACAACCCTGTCTACCATTTTATGTACAACAAAGTAGACTTTAGCAACTCAGTGAAACACTGCAGAATCATTTGAAATATTCATCCTACCTAAGTATCACACATGCCGAATGTCGACTGTGTCAATAGTTATTTAACTCCAGCTTATTTAACTATCCTTATTTAGTTTGCTTCTGTATATAATAAAGCTCCTTTATTTTTCCTCCTTTCCATTTTACCTGTGAGATCTCCCACCGATCCTTGCATTTATTAACTTGGAAGTTGCTTACTGCAAATGTGCATCATGCAATTAAAGCTCACCAGAAAAATATACAAATATGCTGCCAGATCAACAGCAATAATGGACCTTTACAACAATGTATCATTCTATGCATATCGTCGTCTTTTGGTAGTACTGGAAACAAAATATAACTAGGACATCATCGTAGGTAAATCCGATTCGTTATCATCCATTGCAGCTTCTTTAATTTCTTGCAACATCTTCAAAACTTGCCACATGGTAGGTCTTTGCTCAGGTGATTTCAAACTACAAGCCAATGCTACTTCAAGAAGCATACTCAACCTATCATCTCCCCCTCCATCGTCCTCCCTTGTAGATCTAACCCAATCCATCATATCGTCGGGTGCCAAATGAGGATGCTCGGATGGCAGCTTGCTTGTAAGGAGCTCCAACAGCAAAATCCCATACGCGTATACGTCAGATTTGTTCGTTGCTTGTTGATTCCGATGTCGAATTTCAGGAGCGATATAAGCAGTTAGATTTGGATCGTCCTCCTCCGTTGGTGAAGTCACAAGTACGCTGAGGCAGTAATCGGTGATGCATGCCTCGAAATCTGCTCCAAGGAGGATGTTTGATGACTTGAGATTGCCATGGACAAGCCTCCACGCTTGGTGAATGTAAGAGAGACCTTGAGCTACATCTTCTGCTATCTTCAGGCAGGACGTCCAGTGAAGAGGCTTCGCTTTTGCAGATTTGGAACCTGTATTAAAGTAAAAAAAAGTTGTATCAGTGAATTATCAATTTTGGATAGAATAGAATAAGTGTTGCTAGCCAAACTGGGAATACAAAAGCTACATAGAGAGTTTCCCTACACAGATATAGCCAGTACAAGTGGGCATGTCAACCTTTTGCACTGATCACTTGACCTGTATACTGCCTGATTTCTAATGGGGTAATTACGCAAAGTGAAAATTTATATAACATTCAGAATTACAACTGCAGAAATGCAAACCCTTCAAAATAGATGTTTTCTTGATCAGTGAGCATTATTTAGGTTGTCAGCATATATAATTTAAACATAGAATTGTAATTTACCGCATCATATTTGCAACTTCCAAACCATTAAAGATCTCCTTCGACCCAAAGAAAGAAGAAATTAAAAAAAATAAAACCATTAAACATCTCGTTTTACATAAAAAAGAAATGCTAAATCGAATCAATCGAACCAAGTATTTTGTTATGATGTACTTAAGGCCTTCATATCCATATACATCTATCTATCCATCTATCTTTCTTGTATGTATGTATTTATGTATAGGGAGACGGAGGAATCAACCTATTCTGTCATTGTTGCAAAATAGTTTCATGCCATATTAGCTATGCAGTCCTTGGGCTTTGGCCATGGAACCAATCATTAAAGCTCAACAGATGATATTTAAATAGTGGCCAACCTATTAGCCGTCGGGCTGGTCGAACAGCCTGAACTGAAGAACCGAACAGAAATTTCAATAAAGCTGATTGAGTTCGGTTCAACACAATTCTGTGAATATACATGTATTATTACATCCACGTAACCATTTGATAGTTTTAAAAAAAATTAAAAGAAAAAAATAAAGAAACATAATGGAAACAAAATTTGCTTAGTCAATACCCACCCAATGAACGCAAATTGCCAGACTCTGCTCAATCCACCAAACAACCGGATGGCCCCCAACCAAACAAAGTTAATTGTCAGGGGCCCTTAAATTGGGCCCCACCAACCTTGGGCGCAAGACCCTCCCGTCTATATACGGCCATCGTAACCGTGCTTCCGGCGTGAATCTCTATGCGTACGACTAACCCTCGTACGAATATTACTGGCGCGACTTTAAGTCCAGATCAATGATAAGTCCAGATCGAGTTAAAAGTATGGGACCTACCTAACCAGTCGAGTTACCAGTCATTCTGAACTAAATATCAAACTTATTATTATTCAAAAAAGTGAATTAGTATTCAAAAAAGTGATAATCATATGTCAAAGTCCCATCGCTTAAAATGCACAAATATGGGTTTGATTAAGATATATGTGCAATTATTCAGTACTCACTCGTTCTCAAATTTAAAAGTTATAATTTCCTTGCGATTCCCCATGTGTCAGCAAGATTCTCGGCATGCAAGAGATAAAGAACAGAGAAAACTTAGATACCCCCAAATCTAGGACGACTGATTTATTCAAATGTTGCATGCTCGTGTCCCTAATAAGCACTAAACTATACTTAATTACTCTCAACAAAAGTCCAACTGCAAGATTGCTGCCCATACTACCCTCTTAGTTAGGAGTCACTCCTCTTTCGACCCTTCAAACTCAAACATTCTACAGAATTGTCGTAAAAAAAAAAAAAAAAATCGTCTATTGTGTAATTAAGTAAACTGTTAAGAAAAATCTCAAGTAATCAGCTTTAAAAAAAAAAAGAAATACCAAACTTAATCAAAATATTAAATTAGATTCATTAAAACATGAAATCTTAGAATGTCATTAATGGTTCTTAAATCATGGGATATTTCGAATCATAAGAAGACTAATAAAATAGAAAAAAAATAAAAAACGAATAAACCATTCATAGCGGCAAATGCAGATAATGAATTAAAACAAGCATATAGATCGAAACCCAGAAACATACCATGAATAAGGGAATGCAGGCTTCCATTAGCATGAAAGTCATAAATCAAAAGCCTTTCTTGTTTAGCCTGAAAATAAGCCCTCAAAGGAACCAAATTGGGGTGTCTCAAACCACCTACAGCTTCCATGTGGCCTTCAAATTCTTCCTTGCTAGTCCCACTTAACTTCAGCCCATCAAGCCGTTTCACGCTGACCACCAATCCGTTATCCATAACGGCCTTGTATGTGGTCCCCACGCTCCCTCTCCCCAACAACTCAGCCGATGCTCTCATTAGCTGCTCCAGCGTGTAACGCTGAAGCTCCCCCGCACAGAAAACCAAGTTCCCGCTCTTCGCAACTTGCATTCCCTGTAAACGTTTCACTTTCTCCTCCAGCTCGTCTTCGTTCTCCTCGATCTGGTACGCCACCGTTCGTGCTGTCACAGAGCATTCCTCCGCTGCTGTAGCTCGTTGGAACTTTGAAACCGATCTCGACTTCCTTTGCTTTCTCAGGGCGAAAACGAAACAGAGTACTGATGCAACGAGGACTAGTACACCGGAGGAGAATCCGAGGATAACGATGGTGCGTTTGTGCTTCTTCTGCGATGGTTCCATAACCGTAACGCTGCTGCTGCCACCGACCTGTGCGCTTTGGCCTAGCGCGACGGCGGCCGGAGACGGCGGAAGAGGATCCGATATCGGCGAGTTGAAGAACGGCGGTCCAGGACGGCATTCCTTATGCACGATCTCACCGCAAAGATGCGGATTGTGTGTAAAAGCCGATGATCCGAACCGAGATAGCACCGGCGTGACGGGAACCGGTCCGGTGAGGTTATTAGCGGAGATATTAAATGTCAGCAGAGAGGACTGGTTCAGAGCGGGAACGGTTCCGTTGAACCGGTTCGAGTCGACCCGCAGGGAGTACAACCGGTCAAGTTTCGTCAACATGGAAGGTAAGGGACCGGAGAGAGAGTTGGATGATAAATCAACGGTTCTGATGCGGTGAAGAGAGAAGATCGAAGGAGGGAAAGAGCCGGAGAAGGCATTGTGGTCTAGGAATAGGGTTTTGAGGTTGACTAGACCGGAGAGGTCAGGGATTGGACCGGTGAGTGAGTTGTTCTGGAGAGAGAGGACTCTGAGTTGGTCGAGTCGATTAAGTGAGTCAGGAGCGAAAATGCCGGCCAGATTAGAGTTTTCAATGACGAGGCGCACCACCCTGGCGTGTTGGCAGGTAACACCTTGCCACTGGCAGAGGTGGGAGGACATGGCGGTGGAGAAGGAACGGAGGGTGTTGTGTAAGTCAGCTTGGGATTTGAATGCAAGTAGCGCGGCTGCATCCGAAGGTACTGTGAGTTTGAGTGCAGCAGATAATGAGGAAATGGAAAGAAGAGTGAGTAATGATACTAACAATGGGAATGGTGGCATTGTTAGTGTTAGTTTGGGGTAACGACAGCGTAATGCATTTGCATGTCACGAGGAGTGGTAGGGTGGGTGCATTGGATGTGTTGCGTAACAGGGTGTTTTGTAAGGGTTTTTGTTTTGGTGTGGAGGACGAGGAATTGCGGGGTAAAGTTAGAAAAGAAAGGAAAGAGCATGGGAGTGGGATCGAAAATGGAAATATGGCGTAAGAGAAGAGGAGCTAGCAGCTCTGTCTGGGTATCGTCTCTGACATGAAGGGCAACAAAGTTCAGAATCACGTGAGGGTAAGGCCAGAATAAGACTACCCGACTCTACTGGTAATACAATAGTATTCTAATCGTACGGTGGGTTTTAGTCGTTTGGATCCCTGTTATCAGAATTTAAATACCTTCTCACAATCAATTATACATTTATTTTATGCACTAGATTTTTTTTTTTTAATAACTACACGTTATCAAAATAATACCAAAACAATAAATTAAATAGATTTATTAAGACATATAATCTTTTTAGAAAAAGATTCGGCTATAATTGCACACCACTTGAGGAGAATAGTGTATGTATTGAATCATAAACTTTCCACTATGGATCATTCTATTGACTATAATCAACATAAATTTTCAAAGATCCTTCGGCTTCAATTTTTTAGTATTTCTTGATTTAATTATTTGGTAAAAATTTTTATCTACATATCTATAGTAATTATAAGTTTATATTATCTTTATCAGTTAGGTCCAAAGCACGGTTTGAAACATTATTAAAAACACCTACATATATTTTTTTATATACTGATAGAAAACGCAAACTTTGTTGTATGGTGTTGGGTATTATAACTTTATGTTGTAGATCTCTCTCAAGAAGATGGAATGCGTATAACCAAGAAGAAGCTTCTCTGTCCAGTAGTAGTTTTTTTACCTTATTTCAGCAATTGAGGCGTATAGAATATAATCAAATGACATCTTCTTTAGTTATCTTGGTCATCATCTAGAGCAAGTTTCTTTTATATAATATGATGTAATGAATCATGCCTTTATGATACACTGTCGCATGGAAACATGTGAGAACCTCTACCTAGTGCTTTAAAGAATCTAGCTTTTGTTTGGTTTTGAAGGAGACGGTCGCGTTCGAAATTTATGCATGTCAAAGTAAAGCCTGTGGCGATTAGAGGGTGGCATGTGATCTCAGAGGGGGCATCACTAAGGATGATGACCGCGTATGATACCCCATACAACATGTTATTAGTTTCGTTCACGGCCAAAAACTGATAAAAGTTGTCTTGTTGGGTTCTGAAAATGTGATCAATAACACGAGTTAGTTTACAGGAATCAATCTTCCTTGCTGTTACGATCTTCATCAAGGAGTTCAACTAATTCCTTATTGATTACGTTTGGTACACTGCAGGTGATGGTGCTAAAGAACAACTCTTGCTTGTTATGATGAAAGCCATTGAAAGATACTTCACCAATTACTTTTGTATTTACTATTTACAGATCGATGGACCAACAGCTTCTGCACATGCAAGTTGGATAGTCGTTATGTGCAGGCGTTTAAATTTAATTGATTTTGCAGTGGCTACTCGCGATGAATCTCTAGTATCTAAATTATTAGGTCCAATAGAAATTCATTTCATCTAAAGCAAAATTGTGAAATCTCTACTTTCATTTAGTCAGGTCTGGTAGATAGGGAGAGCTAAAAATGAAAAGAATAAATGATAAAACCAGCAAACCGCTGTAGACAAGACAAAATATTCAATTTTTTGTTTTTCATTCAATTAATGAATTGTTTTAGTGGTAAGTATTTCCCTTCGGGTTTCTAACGTACTTAAACTGAATCTAACTTTGTTTAAATATTTTAGTCAAAAGGTGCAAGCAATCCATGGTTTAGGCATCCTCCCCCTTTAAACCGTAAAGCCAACCCCATCAACATTTAAGAAGTTGCCTCTCTTAGCTGAGTCCATTCTCTCAGCTCATTCTATTCTTTGTTCATCCATCATCACTACGTTTGTGGTGTTTAGAGCAAGGTGATTTTTTTAAATTTTTTTTTTTTTCCAATGATGGTCTCTAAGGTGAGTATGGATTGGTTTGATTTGGTTTTTCCTCTAAACCAAATCATAAAAATACGGTTCGGTTTTTTATAACTTTAAACCAAACTACATAATTCAGATTGAGTTTTTTTAAACTAGAAAAATTTGTTTTGATTTACGAATCGAATCATATCTTTTAATTTAAAAAAAATATATATACAAAACATGTAATCTCATGTAAAAAGTATTGAATTGATTAAAAATAATAAATATTATTATAATAGAAATTGATAAAATTAATATTTCTATGACTAAAACTTTTTAAATGCTTGTTAATAACTAATTTTATTTACAAAAATAACATATAGTACAAATTTTGAATTAAGCTCATATATAATTTATATATTATGGTAATTAAAAGTTTAATATATATATTTCAATAAATGTAAATAAAAAATTTTTATATGCTACATTATTACAAAAAACACTCTTTATCTGAAATAAAATATTACTATTTTTTTTTTAAAATAGTTTGGTTCGATTTTATGGATTGGATTGATTTGGTTTATCCTTCTAAATCAACTTTAAATTTTTTGTTTGGTTTGAATTAGGAATTTTTTAAACCAAATTATAAAAACAAACCATATTTTTCAGTTTAGTTTGGTTCGATTTGCGGATTAGTTCGATTTGATCAGTTTTTTTACCTACCGCTAATGGTCTGTTGTACAACATGATTAATAAAATGAGCAAAGTACTTTTTTTACTATTATGTATTAATATTTCATAAATATTTATACAATATTTATTGACTCATATAATGTATTAATATAATTTAATATTTTCTCCAATTAATGGACCTAGAAGACAAACAAAATAAGACTTAATACATGAAAGACTATGTGATACACATTTAATATGTAGATTTGGTAAAGTAGTCATGCACTTATAACTAACGGAAACAATACATAGATAGTAGAATCAGTTAAAAAGGGAAACACATTTTTACTCCTTAACAGTAAGTGAATTCTCATTATCTTCCTTATAGGGGTAAGGGGGAAAAAAAAGTTCAAACCAATCCAATCTACAAACCAAATCAAATTAAACCATATCGAAAATACAATTTTTCTTATAGCTTACTTTAAAAATTTTTCAAACCATACCAAACAAAAAATTTATGGTTGGTTTGAAATAATAAACCGAATCAGTATATGAAACTGAATCGAACTGTTATATAGTAATATTTTATTTGCAATTAAATAACTTCTTTTGTTATAATAAAACATTTAAAAGAATTTTTAATTTACATTTATTGAAATATATGTGTTTTGAAGTTTTAATTATTATAATATATGAATTACGTCTATAGTTCAACTCAAAATTTATAATATATTCTATTATTTAAATAAAATTAGTTATTAATAAACATTTAAAAATTTTTACTTACATGAATATTAACTTTATCGATTTCTATCATGACATCAACACTTATTATTATTAAATAAATTCAATACTTTTTATGAGAGATTACATATTATATAAATACACTTTCCTAAACTAAAAAATGTGGTTTAATCCATAAATTATATCAAACCAAACCAAAATTTTATGGTTAAGGCATCTTTTAGATAGTATCTATCAATACTTTCTAAGTTTTTCAAGTAGTATGCCTTTAAGAATCTCTGGTACTTTCAACTTCATGATTGTATTTTAAGCTGAGCACAACATCCTTATGCACCCATTTCACATGTTAGGCGTAGATGGTGTATTCAACGGCATTTCTATATCCTTAGTTCACTAAAGATGGATAAGATCTATACTACATAACATATATATACCCCTTGTACTCTCAAGAGAACAGATAAATGCATCTTTGATGCACTTGCTAAAATATTTAAGAATTCTTCTAATCCAAATCGTGGGGTTTGATTCAAATATATAAAAAACCGAATTACGTTATCAGGGTTTGGTTTGGTTTAGTTTGAAGGGAAAATCAAACCATATGTACCCTTATTTCCTTGTACTTCTTTTAATTTTCTTATTACTCAAAGTATATAGGATTCACTTGATTAATATTATTTTCCAAGGATAAACAAATCTTAGTTAGTATCTTTTCATATCGATCAAATAAAACATAAAATAAATAACCTACGACAACATAGCAAACTGCAACGTCCCCATACACATAGAGCGTAACATTAGTGCGAGCACTCTATACTGAAGCAATAACCTATGACAACATTGTAAACACTAACAAGCCCCATTGACAATTCACCGTCCATCCATGCTCCTTCATGCGATTTACTCGATCAAGCCACACCCCCCTCCACATACAACACATGACCGAACCAACCATTCTTAATCGTAACCTTCTCCTCCACCCATCCTTAGCCCCTAACTACTCAACTTAACATACATCAACCCCACCATCAGACCCTTGCTTAGATACTATGTACACCCTAGCACAACCCAACCACCATCAGTTGACCTTGTGAAACACCAATACCACCACCCCCGCAAAATCGATATCACCAACGTCTTTTACACACCTAATAACCTTAAGGCACACCACCACTTCTACTTAGATGCACTTGGTCGCGGTTATCTGAACACCACCGTTGCTGCCACTGCAGCTAGCTAATTTCCAAAATCAACAAAACGGCTTCTACAAGCTAAGGCGTTGTCCCTAATTGAAGTTTACAATAGAAATGTCATGAAACTTTGATTTCTTGCTGAAAACAATCATCAGAACTACCTAAACTAACTTAGAATTATTTTTCATGTTGGTATACAGTAGTAGTTTTTTAATTATTGTTAATAGTTTATTGTTATTTTTTCCTAACATATGCATATTAGGAACTAATTTAAATTTCTTTTGTAGATTCTCATATTATTTCCATGTAATAACGTTTTAAATGTAGTTTCCTTATTCATCAACAAAAATCCCATTTTTTTCATATTGCAATACATTATTGTTTTTTTAAATTGCATCTTTTTAAAATTGCATGTTTAAAAAATTTGTATATTTTTGCATTTTTAGCAAATTAGGTAAGCATTTAGGTTTTTCTAGAAAAGTAAAAGTAAAAATTTTATTACTTAGTTGTTTTTTTTTAAATAAAAAAATCTTAATTTAAGTCTTTTCAAAAATCAGATTTTTTTTAGTTTCTTTAAAAATTGGGAATAAAATTAGGCCATTAGGATTTTTTTTAATAAAAAAATAAAATGGCTAAATAAAAATAAATCTAGCTTGATTTTCTAATCGATTAAAGCTTGTCAAAAAATAAAAAAAAAATTATAGTTGATTTGATCCCGATTAGTAGGTATGTAGATACCTTTATAGATACCTTTATAGATACCTTTAAAGCAACTGTAAATTTTGTAAAATATTTTGTTTTCTTTTTATTTTTTAGGTAAAATTCTTAATAAAAAATGAAAAAAAAATCATTTTTATTTAGTTTCATATCCTTTGCACATTTTCTCATTTTTAGGAAAATTTTAAAAATAAAGGCCCATTAGTTAGTTTTTGAAAAATTTTATATAGTGACTTTTATCCTAATATGTTAGTTTCTGAGCTCAATTTTTTAATTAACTTTCTTTTCCTAAAATTTTTAAGAGAAATTAGTGAATTAGTGGTTAAATTAGGGTTTTTTCACCTAAAAATCATAATTTTATTTTCTATCAGTTTAACAAGTTAGCAACTTCAAGTTATTTTTTTAAACATTTTTTTAAAGAAAAATGATTTTTCTTAATTTAATATCGAGTAATTTATATTAAGATAACTATGCTTAATACAAGTCAAATTAAGAAAAATCAAAATAAAGCTTGACATTTATAAGTTGGACTTTTGACTTAGTCGAAATGGCAGGGTAAGCAAGTACTTAACCTAAATGGGCCATGTACTTGAGAGCTTAAAGGAGCTCTCATCAGTGTGGTGTTATTAAAGACCTAACCTAGGGACATGTCAAGTTGTGCTTGATTAGCCCGCTCAAATGTGGAGTCATTACAACAAATTTAATATAATAGGGCATATATTTTAGGGCAGTTGGATTGAAATCATCCATAAAAATGCTTATAAGGACAAGCCCCACTATTCAGGCAACAAAATAATTCACGTAGGAGGGAAAGCTATGTTGATGAAAAAAAAATTTTCTTTTTTATTATTTTAAAAGGAAAACTAAATAAAATAAACATAACCCCTCTTCTTCTTCTCTCTCTCTCTCTCCAACCATTATCTCTTTTTTGCAAAAAAACCCATCAAGCCTTCTCTATTTTCACTAGTCTGCATTAAAAACCTAAAATCGCTTAAAATCAAGTATAAAAGTTGAATGTTTAGTGAAGATTACAAGTGCAAGACCAAAGCCAAGTAGGAAAACTAGAGTTCTATTAGAGAAATTAGAAATCCTAAAAGCATAGGATTCAAGAGAGGAGAAAGACCACTTATAACCATCCTTCTCTCTTCAAGATATCCTTGCATTTTTACAACACACCATAATGAGCAACAGTCTTTTCACCACAATTTGATCAAACACACAACATTCGTCACATGGTATATACGTTATCCCTTGCTACAGAATTATGGTAAGCTACTTTATCTCTCTCTCTCTCTCTCTCTCTCTCTTAAAGTTAAATGAGGACTTAATCTTGAATAGGTAAAAAATTTAAGACACTTGTCAACTTTCTAACTTGATTTCCTTTCTTAGTTGTATGAAATTTTTTAATCTTTTACAAATTTCAATTCTTTTTAGTATTTTTGGTTGATTCAAGGTTCTAGGCAAATTGGGTTTTAATGGAAAAATCATCCTTTTGTGTTCAAAAGGACTCTATGATAGAAAAGGGGTTGAAATTTTCGTAAGTTTTGAATCTTTTGGGTGTTTTAGATGAATTCAAGCTACTGGCCAATTTGGCTTTTGATTAAACATTGATCTTTCATTTGTGAGTAATACTAAGGCTTTTGTAATTGTTTTCGTCTGATTTGGTAATTTTAGTTTGTATTATATATAGATTGATATTGGCTCCATTTTTGCTTCATCTTATAAACTTAATGGTAAAAGTGCTTGAGTCCTTGGTTCCTTTTAGATTTAGGGGTTTACTTTGGAAGTAAGAGTTAGTGAATAGTAATGAAGTGTTTGATGATAACATGGTGTTAAAAGCTATTTCATGTTGCATGCTCCAAGCATTGCCAAGTCGGTAAGTAGGTAATTTGTATTTTGGTTTGCGTTTAATATAAGTTGGCTGCAAATGCATTAGCATTGATCATGAAAAATCCTTTTAGTATATTTGTAGAGTATTTTCAATGGATTTGTTGTCTTGTCTATCTTTGTTATACGGTATATACATATGCGACTTTCATTTACATGTGCCCCATGATTACAATCTTTAAGTTATTAATGCAATGATATGTTTTAGTGGAGGATAGCTTTGATTTAGTTAGCTAAATCTAAGGTTTCTATGCTTATGTTTTAAAGGGAAGCAAGATGAGACAATAAAATATTTGTGCTTTGCAGGATATGTCAATGCATCTGGATTATGCATTGTAAGTTCCTTTCTCACATATGACTCTAACGCTAAGTTCGAAGAAGTCATCTGCATTGCTCTTTTGGTCTTTATGTTTGGATACTTAAATCTTTGTTCATAATATTATAAGGAGAGTATAACTTAATCACATTGGTTATAATAGTAGGAACATGCATTCTAGAAACTGGAACTCAATATGTTCTTTCAATAACTTTGATGTTTTTATGTATATTAGAAAACAAGATATATGTTACTGGCCAAATGAATGTGATAATGGTAAATGATCTCCCTAGCATTGAAGTTGATGTTTGAGTTGAAATATCTTCTAGCATTTTTTTAAGCTCTTTTGCTCAAAATCTTTAGCCTTTTGTTATGATATGTTAAAAAATTTAAATATCAATATAAGTGCTTAGACAATTTATACTCATCATATTTCAATTGTCATAATTTAAAAAATGTTAGTAGAAGTGCTCTTTTATTGATCGCATATTATGTTGCCTTTTTCAATGAGCTTTGACTTAATGTTAACTGTTAGGAAGTTGATTTGAATACTTTGCTAGCATGTGAAGATACACATAAGTTGCAATTTGACTTTTGCTAAGGCTAATGATACTCTTGCTAAGGTTGATGATACTTATAAACATTTAATATGGCACTATTGATATTTTTAGGTATTTGTATATTACCTATGATCCAATTTTCAAATTAAGTTTAGTGCAATCTAACTGTTGCTAAGGTGTCCAAATGTCTACAAATTATAAACAAAGGCGTTTGATTCACTTTATTCATTTTGATCTCAGAGCAACATCAAATCTTATATGTTGTATTGAACTTTATTTTTCACCACATGGAGAAGAATAGTACTTGTTACTTTATATTTATAGTTTTCTATCGCTAATCTAGAGACCTTTTGTGCATCGTTTGTTGAACCAATAAATTATTTGCTTACTTACTTGCTTACATTTTGATTCTAGTCTTTTAAATTTCATTAATGATTTGTCGCGTCTTACTTCATCATCTGTTAAGGTATTAGCCTTCTGTATGAGCAGGCGGAAACTTATGAATGTGCTTACTTGAATTGCATTTGTAGCAAGCCTTTAAATGGAAACACGAGGATTTTATAAACCAATAATTTTCACATAAGATAAATTCTCCAATGTTTTTCCAGGTTTACTTGGTGAACTTGTGATTTGGTTCTTATGAGATGTGCTTAAATTTTTTCCGTTGCAGCTACTTGCTTACGATATAGTCAATAAGAAGCTTTCACCAGACCTCAGGGGAACAACAAAAAATCTTGATTCTTGTATCTTTAATCACAAGGGATTGTGCTGGTGTTAGTTCCATTATATGTACATATCCTCTTGAGCTAGTCAAAACTCATCATTGTAGTAAGATATGAAACATAGTATATGGTTGAATTTTCACACGTTATCCATGTGATCATTGCCATTTAAGTTATGATTTTTTTTTCATAAAGTTCATCAATGTGCAACATACAGGTTTCACATCTTACCAAGTTTATTCAATAAGTGTGTATATGTCTATATATATTGGTTATGCATTTTACAAAAATACATATACTAAAAAATAGAAAATTCCTTTTTAAAGTTTAGAATGCATAAGGATGAAAAACGATGCACATGGTGAGAATATATCATTGATCACATTATTAGACTATTTAATTTTTTTGCTTTTACTTTTAAATAAGAGAGTACCCACATTTTAAAAGAAAACCTACTTGTTAACTATTTTCAATATCACTTAAAATAAAACTTCCTTAGTTGAGTTATAAAAGTAATAAATGTATATGTCATTTGTTAGATATTTTGATTTTCTACTTTATTTGATTTCTAAGATATTTGTGGAAGTGTTAGCATTCTTGAAAAATACTTGAGTTATAAAAGTAATAAATGTATACGCCATTTGTCTTTGAGAGCATGTTAGTCAATAGTTGTTTGCCTTATTTTATTTAGCTATTAAAATACATACGGTGCAAAAAGAACTTAAATATTTCTAGTTACTCTTATGTTAGGAGATTAGATTTCATATTTGTGTTTTATAAAATTGATGAAAGATATGATTTACCTTTAAACTAAAATACATGCTCTCATATTCCTTGAATGATGAAATTGATGCTAATGACTTCAAGATAACTTCACATTCATTAGTGAGGTATTACCTTTTGTGGAAGTTCTAATAGAATTAAGTATGTGTTTGCAGATAATTTATGCATGTTGTTACTTATTTAATAATATCTCTTTTTCTTGAAATTGCTACTTTAATGCACTAAAATTTGATGAATGATGTTTTAGTTGCTTACTGTAAGTGACCCCCATGTGAGATTTGTGAATAGAATAATAAAAGTTGTTATTTCTTTATGTTCCTATTGATTCGATAAATGCACTAGTTTTTTTTTTTCTTTAGAAATCATTATCCTTATTGCATTTTTGCAATTTTGATCATTAAATATAAAATATTTGGTTTTCTATATATAGCAGGAATCGTTATTATATTGTATTTATGCATTTTTTTTCCTTGGTAGGAGGAGAGTTTTGTTGTTTTGAAAAGTATATTTACTAGAGAAAAAATTGCAAAAGAGATATTATAAGGATCAAGGGCCAATTAGACGTTCTTGAGCCTAAGGCTCTCTTAGGTGGTTCACCAAGCTATCTAAGGTAAGTTAAGCGCTGAGGAGCAGTGCTTGCCCCAATCCTATCCGCCAAGCTACTTTACTCTTCATGCCATCTAAGATGTTGCCGATATGATCAACCGTCATGTTAAGTTGAACCCTTTACTAAACTAAAGTCCAAGCACCAAATCTGTATGCAGCAATCTCTACTGTACCAAGGCCGAGCATAATTGTTAAGAGCTGACCATTCGAGGCTAACCCCAATGTAAGCCATTTCAAAACTAACCCCAATCCAGCCCCTTTAGATGCTGAACAGGCCTACACGGAGGCCTACCCCTGCTTGGACCATAACATTGTCAAAATCACAGAATAAACATGCAAAACACATGTGCAATCTCCTTTCTAACAACCTTACTGTCCTTTCTAACCACCTTACTATCCTTTCTGACAACCATACTATCCTTTTTGACAAGGACATCCGTTGTGCATGATTTCACAATTTCTTGTGCATTGTCCTTCTTTTAGTCAGCAAATAGGAATTCTTTTGTCTTTTCTGTAATATAGAATTTGCCCTAAACAAGGCACTATAAGTAGACATAATGTAACAACGGTAAGGATCATCATAATACAGAAGAATATACTGAACCTTTTTTTTTCCTCTTAAGTTAAGTATCCTCTTGCTTACTCCTAAGTTACTCTTATCTAGCCCATTCGAACGTGGACTAGTGGCGAATGACCTCCAGCCACACTTATATATCATATCAAGTGTAACCTGAGCTCGTGTGAGGTGTTGATGCATTGTATCCATCATTGGTACATGGGGACCCTTGCTTTCCTTCAACTATCATTTACTTTTCAAGCCATCTTGCGGCTTGGACCTACCCCCTTTGGTTACGTGTGATATTGGGTTCGTATATTCATCCATGAGTCTGTATCTTCTTGGTATTAAAACTTGGCTACATTTGAAGCTGGATTTTGCTATTGTATCCTTTTAATAATTTGTCACTTCTCTCGTATGAAATTGGTTTTGTTGCTAACTTTGAAGTTTAGTAGTGAGAAGTGTTTTGTACTCTATTTTCTCCTGTTTTCGATACACCAAAATAGAGTATGGGCGACTGTGTATTTGTTGGGAAATCGTCAATGTGAAGCAAACATCGATGTTGGATTCAAGTGTGCAAAGGACTTTGGGAAACTAAGAAAGTGGTACTCAACATGGTTAAGGACATGGGGGAAGCTCCTCGCCTTAGTCAATGGATGATCGCTTGGATAGGTTTACTGATTTGGTAGTTAATCTGGTGACTGTCATCCAAGAAGACAAACAGCGAGCTAAAAACAATCCCATTAGGGAATACGAATAGCAAGGTTGAGGCAATGGTCAGTTTGGCTAAGATAATACCCCAGCTCGACCACTTCGAGCTGAAGGAATTGGTAGGGATGCTAGATGAAGACTAGCACTTAAAGAGAATGAGGAGGAAGTAGGAGGTAATGAGGTAGAGGAGTACTACGAATTGGAGGAAAGAAATGTACAAGCCTTTAGAGTTAAGGGATTGAGGATCCATATCCCAAGTTTCTCTGAAAGTGGTGATGCTGAGGACTACCTAAATTAAGTAGATTAGATTAAAAAATAGTTTGAATGCTACGAAGTGCCCAAAAATGCAAAGGTTCGGCTAGCTATATTGGAGTTCACTGGTTATGTCGCCTTATAATGGAAGAACTTGTAAGCTACTAGAAGAAGAGAAGGAGAATTAGAGATTAGGAGTTGGAATGAAATGAAGAGAGTTATGTAGAGGGGGTTTATGCCGAGCTATTATCTGTAGGATACCTTCAAGAGATTGCAAGAACTAAGACAAGGAGCATTGAGTGTGGACACTTACGTTAAAGAATTCCAAATGCTAATGATCTGATGCGAAGTTATGGAGCCAGAAGACCGAACTGTGTCTTGATTCATTGGTGGATTGAAGTATGAGATTGGGGATGTCCTAGAAACCCTAGACGTCAGAATGCTTAATGATGCAATTCGAGCTGCCCAAAGGATAGAAAGGCGCTGAACAACCAGATTTCGCCCACTCGTCAGCCATTTTGGCAATAGCCAACCTATTCTGCGCAAACCTATATGAACGAAACCAAGCAAGGTAGCTAAGACTCATCCTGCTTCGACTGCCCGAGCAGAGGAAAAGGAACCCCCGAGGAAGCTTGAGAAAGGCTAGAGTTCAGGGATAAAGACAAGTGAAATCAAGTGTTTCAAATGCAATGGCTTTGGACACATGGTCGTTCAGTGTCTGAATAGGCAAACAATGGTGATCAAAGGCGAGGCATTGACCATAGAGGTTGACAATACAGATGAAGAAGTAGAGGAGCTAAAAGAGGATGAACAGGCTGAGCTATTTGAGGAGGAAGTTATCTACAGTAAGGAAGGTAACTTCATACAAACTGCTCTAGTATTGAAGAGGATGATGACTGTCAGTCCTGTACCTGAAGACGAATAGAGAGAAAATCTCTTCTATATTAGGTGCAAGGTGAATGAATCACTATACGTGTTGATCGTAAATAGTAGGAGCTACACCAATATAGCCTTTTCATTTATGGTCCAGTAATTGAAATTGCCAACCATGCCCCACTAAAAACCTTACAAGCTTTACTGGCTCAGTGATAAGGGAGCCCTATAAGTATGGACTTCATGTTAGGATTACTGAGGACGTCTCGAGGAAAGGACTCCATCATGGTAGTTGTGGATCAATTTAGCAAGATGGTAAATTTCGTACCTTGTTCTAAGACTAACGATACTCCAACTACCTCTTTCCTTTTCTTATAGGAGGTGATCAAGCTTTACGACGTGCCCAGAACTATAGTTTTGGATCGAAACCTTAAGTTCATGAGCCACTTTTGGAGGCAATTAGGAACTAAATTATTGTACAACACGTCCTGCTATCTACAGATCGATGGACATACCAAAGCTATCAATCGAATTGTGGGAACTTTGTTGTGGGTTGCTGTTAGACAAAACATGGTCGATTGGGATCTATGTCTACCTATCATCGAATTTTCTTACAATCGGATCGCCTACAACGTCACAAACATGTCTCCGTTCGAAACTACCTATGAGTTCAACCTTGAGCTTCTAGTAGATCAAACACCCCAGCTGAGGGCTGATGATGATGATTGGTTGGCCAGCTAGAGAAAGAGTCAAGGCAATCCGAAAAATGCACTAGAAGGTTGTGGAGCAACTGAGCTGGGCCAAAGCTAAGCTGGAGAAACGGAGCCAGGGATGAAGGAAGAGAGAATTTTAGCTAAGCGATTTGGTCTGGATACATCTCAATAAGGATTGATTCCTAAACTTGAAGAAGAGTAAGTTGTCTCCCAAGGCTAACGGACCATACTGAGTACGTGAAAAGATCAATCCTAACGCCTCTAGGATGGAATTACTTGCAGGATATGGAGTCTCAAACTCTTTTAACATTATCGATCTCCAACCTTACACTCCCGAAAATGAGCAAACTAGACCTGAGCTAGATTTGATCCCTAATCTCAAATAACCCGGAGGGGATGATAGGGATTAAGGGCTAATTACATGCTCTTGACCTCTTTGAGATGATCCGCTGAGTTGTTCGAGGTAAGTTAAGCACCAAGAAGCAGTGCTTACCTTAGTCCTAATCGCCGAGCTACTTTGCTTTCTGTGCTATCTAAGATGTTGCTGAGGTTATCAACTAGCATATTAAGCTGAACCTTCCACTAAACCAAAGTCCAAGTGCCAAATTTGAATGCAGCAATCTCCATTATATTGAAGCCAAGCATAACTAGTAGGAGTTGACCATCCGAGGCCAACCCCAATGTCAGCTATTCTGGAACCAACCCCAGTTCAGCCCCTTTTGATGCCGAATAGGCCTACACAGAGCCCTTCCCCTACTTGGACCACAACATTATTAGAATCACAGAATAAAAACACGTAAACGCACGTACAATCTCCTTTCTGACAATCGTAATATCCTTTCTAACAAAGGACGT